>JARHVA010005246.1:567500-725000 GCA_037957365.1 Torreya grandis | reverse complement strand
ATCATGGTAGCTTACAAACCTATTATGTTCACTTGGACAACTCTCATTCAACTTGTTGATTTTTAACTCAGCCATTCCCCATGTTGAAAAGGGTTATTGGCAACCTTGGTTTACACTTAGATTAGTTGTTTTCACCTCTCCACATATTGTAGTATCAATAGGGAATGAATTTATCTCAGGGGCATAAAGGAAATCATCCTCATCTATTTGATTTAGCCCCTCAAATTTTGAAGCTTCTTGTACAGAAAACATGTTAATAGGTAATCTCTTATATATTTTTGCTTCTTTATCAAGTGTATAGACCTAAATTTATAACTTTTAATACAATATCTCATTCATTTTTTAATACTTCATGACCATGTGAGTCATTTTTAGCTCACATTTGATTCTTATTTGATTGGGTATGTCTTTCCATGGGTTTTGCATATGAGATAAATTGGTTTCCATGTAACCATTTAGTGTTCTAGGCCAATATCTTATCAGAAGCATACCACAAGCATCAAGTCTATCTACTACCTAAATGTCAATAAATTGTTTCACCCTTAGATTGGAGGGCAACTACATATGGATATGGTTCAATTGCCAATAACCTTAACCTCTTTTTTTCCAACTAAACAACTTTATTGTTTGACTTTATAGATGTCAAATACAATGGTTGGAAGATTATATAAGGCATCACATTTCCAAAATCACTTGAATCTACCAAACAATTATGCAAGTGTTTACCAAAAAAATGGATTGGTAGGAGGAAAGGAGGAGTTTTAATGTTTTCCTTGTAAATTACAACATGATCCTTTGTTGTCTTATTGGCTTCTTTACCTTTAAGAGCAGATAATTCTTTTAGCAACATGCCATTATGTTTGAAAATATGGAAGAATTCAAACATCATGATGTTGGCCTTAGTTTTATTCAGATCATCTATAATGTTATGCTCATGTTTTCTTGGTTCTACCATTTTTTTGGTTGGTGTGGGATTATTTGTATTCTTAGTTTGATAAGATGTTGGGGTTCCTTTAGGTGGAAATAGATTATTTCTCATGTTATCATCAGGTAGAACTTGATTATTATCTAGAGTAGACCTAGTTAATGGATTTTTAAGCTTACTCCTAAACTAGTAAATGTTCCCCCTTTTAATTTATTTAAATACATGGACATTGTCTATGTTATCCTTAGGGAATTTTCACTCTCAAATAAAAAATCATAAGTCTTCAATATTATATCTATACTAGGGTTTCCTCTACTTTAGTTAGAGTTGTTGTCAAGTGGAGGGACTAGTTTTAGGTTGTCCATCTCCTTTTGGAAGATATTTGAGGCACATATTAACTTCACACAATTAGTTTCAGTGTGGTCAATCATATTGTGTATCCTACACTAAGTAGAAAATGTTAAATCATCCAAGTTCACTACATTTAAGGCACTTTTGTTATTATTCTTATTATTATTATCGAGTGGGATAGGCACATCTTCAACATTTGGCCTTGTGTTCCAATATCTATTGGTTCTTTGGAAGTTGAAATTTATATTTGGTGGTAGGTTATTTTCATTTTAGTTGGTGTTTCATGGCACTTATCTCCATAAATTAACCATTTTATTTGTCAACCTCCAAACCATTTGCTACAAATTATCTACTTTTAGGTTCAAACTAGGATTTTGTGAATTTTGTACTTATGATAAGGTGTAGTCATCGGTGTTATAGAATTTATAAATATAGGGGGAAAATAGGATGTGATTTATTATGAGAATTATTTATAGGCATCTAGTTGTTTAGAAATGATGGGATAACCTATTGGTTACTAGAATAAGTAGCATAACCGCTAGTGTTAGGCATAAAAATAGTGTTGTTATTTGCAATAGGAATAAGTTTTTTTTTTGTTTTACTATGGTATAACATGATTGGGAGGTATGTAAGCTGATTTATAGGCTTAAATTTCATAATAATTGGATTATAGATCATATTTATTCTTGCATATAGGACACTCAAGATTAGATTCAATAACAAAGTGCTATTTTGAAGATCATGGTTGATCATTGGAATTTGATTGTAGGTACCTGGTTGGTCTAATGAAGTTAGAGGACCAAATCCATATCCATGTGTTACCATTTTTTTCTAATGTTAATAGCCTCATTATAGGCTAATTACAAGGATAATAAAGTTTTTGAGTTCTTTCTAAGGAATATGGAAGTCACTGAGTCTAGATCCATCAGGTATGTTTGTATTAAATTCACTTACATTATAATGTTTTGGTCTTTTAACCTTTGGTAAAACTTGTGGAAGTGTGAATTGAAGACAATAATAGGCTCATTTGTATCCCTACAAGTGGTATTAAAGTGATTATATAAGATATCCAGATCAATGGGTAGCCTAAAATGAATGATGAAGATAGTTTTATATCATTCTAAGAAGTGGTAGATTTATTTATCAGTTGAAGATACTAGGTGTAAGCTACTTATCTCAAGTAATGGAATAGGTGGCAAGCCACATACTCATGTTTAACTTGTGTTTAGATCAAGGCATCTTTAAATGCTTGAATATGTTCTCCAATTGTCTAAATCTTGTTTACTATGTATTTTAGACAAAATTTGTTGAGATTATTTGGTAGGCCATGAGTAGGCCTTAGAAAATTAAAAAGGCATCCACATCCACCAATCCAAGTGGGATTAGTCACCATTTGTGGGTTATGAGTGGAATAAAATAGGTTGATAAAGGTAGTTATAGCTATAAGAGAGCTACTAGTTGAGTGAAATTTTCATGTTTTTGGCTTCCCTTTGTTTACAGTCAATTTTCTATGCTCGATGAGTTATAAAAACTCAAAATCATCCCCTACATACTTTCATCTCATGGGTATCTATCTAATTTCTAGTTTAGCTTACAAAATATCAGTTTTATGTCTATGTATAGGTGGTGTCCCTCATAGGGCTAGTCATGTTGACATGTTTTTTGCATGCACCAACATTCTAGGCTCATCTCTTGACTTCCTCTCTTGAAATGAGACTCATGATAATGTCTATAAGGTTTATATCTACTTGGTCTAGGTGTAGTAATCATCACTTACACTTTCCCATCAAATAGGGTGTGTTATTTGAATTTTTGATTGGTTGTGAATTTGATGTTATTTTTGTAATTTTTTGAGTTTTTAGCAATATATCGGGGGGAGGTGTATTAGAAGGGTTGGTAGGTTAGGTAGGGTACTTTAGGTAGCTTTAGGAGTCTTTTGGGGGGGTTTTAGGGGTGAAGTGGGGAAGCCCTAAATTTTAGGGCTCACCCTGTTTGGCCCTAGGGCCAAACCAATCACCGACATCAATCACTTTGTCAACCGACATCGGTGGCACCAGCGACATCAGTGACTGGTTTGGCCCTAGGGCCACCAACGTCGGTTGACAAAGTGACCCTAGGGTCGAATAGGGTAATCCCTAAAATTTAGGGATTCCCCACTTCACCCCTAAAAACCCCCCAAAACACTCCTAAATCTACCTAAAGTAACCTACCTAACCTACCAACCCTTATAATACACCTCCCCCACGATCTATCACTAAAAACTCAAAAAAATACAAAAATAACATCAAATTCACAACCAATCAAAAATTCAAATAACACACCCTATGTTAAATGATTCATTATTGTCAGATCACGCCCAAGTTGATCCCCAATATCTGTGACATTTTTGTGTTTTCCAGGAGCACTTCCTACCTCAGATACTTGGAACACGATGCCCATTGGAGCTATAGCTTTGATTGATCTAACCCAATCAGCTACCACTAATAAGTTAGGGACTGGTTACTTTGATTTTAGTCCTCCTCGACCATTAGAGCTACAACTTTGATCATTTTAACCCAATTAGCTACCAATAATAAGCTGGGGACCAGTTACTTTGATTTTAGTCCTCCTCAACCATTGGAGCTACAACTTTTATTATTTTAACCCAATCAGCTACCACTAATAAGCTGGGGACCGATTACTTTGATTTTAGTCCTCCTTGACCATTAGAGCTACAACTTTTATCAATCTAACCCAATCAACTACCACTAATAAGCTAGGGACTGGTTACTTTGATTTTAGTCCTCCTCAACCATTAGAGCTACAGCTTTGATCACTTTAACCCAATCATCTACCACTAATAAGTTGGGGACTGGTTACTTTAATTTTAGTCCTCCTCGACCATTGGAGCTATAACTTTAATTGTTTTAACCCAATCAGCTACCACTAATAAGCTAGGGACTAGTTACTTTAATTTTAGTCCTCCTCGACCTTGCTTGTGATAATTTAACCTGCCTATCACATGAAGTGGTATATGCACAATCTCAACTATTACATCGTTCACACTCCAACCTCATCCTACCCATCCACTACCTATCAAATTGGCACCTGATTTCGGATTACCTTCTCTCAATTCATGCATTGAGGGGGAATACCTCACCCCATACCTAGGGTAGCCTACATCTATTTTTGTCTTGTAGTTCATCAGAACAAACCACAAGACAAAAAGGGGCAAATGTAGACACCAATATCCTGTCAACCCCCCTTGGTCCCCTTCTAAACATTAACACTCCTAACCCACACTTGCACACCTTATTAATTTAAAAACTACTTATTTTAAATTAATTACCACACCTTGGACACCTCACCTAGACACCTCACCCTAAGACCGTTTCTTAGCCTATGAGTCAGCCTGAGACTAGGTCTTCCAAACCCTAACTACCCATGACCTATTCTCAGCCCATCTTAACTCCCTAACCAACTCACATGCCTCATAAGCCCTTATTTTGACCGTTCTCCAATGGAAAAGGCACTTGGTGGGTAGAGAAATGGGCAAAGGGCTAAAAATAGCAATTTTACCTATTCTCTCTCCACCAACATCAGTCAACCCACAGCCAACGTCGGCAATCCTACATTGATGCCAGTGCAATCATTGACGTTGATTACATAATCCAAGCTCTAACTTTGAGCTAAGGTGACCTTTTTCACACATTCACATGCACACTCTGAGATTTCAAGCACCAAAACTTGACTATCACTCTCTTGGCTACTAAAGCTCTGCATAAATCATTATAGAGACTAGATTGAAAGATTGTATGAGGACCTCGAGCTACTAAATTGAAGAAATTCATGTTCACTTCATTAGCTCACAACACCAGTCATATCAGCCATAATGGGAATCACTATTCTGACACATCTGGTTTTTCACCCTATAAAGCTAAGTACTCTAGTTTTCATTTCAGTGTTTTAGAATATATTGTCAATTAGTTTTCATTGATATTTCTAAATACTGTTGAGAGGCCTGACTTCTTCCATGGAGGGGCTAAAAGGCCTTCCCCTTGTTCTCACCCCCTTTTCACACCAATCCTCCACCTATACCCTTCCTCAGACCTCATTCACCTTTTTGCAACCCTACACCAACCTCTAAACTTCCAAAAAACCCTCTGTCTATCCTGAAAATACTCTAAAATCCATCCAAGGCTGACAACCCCAACCAACATCGGTAGACCAACTAATGTTGGCATATACAACTCAAACTGACATCTGTAGACCAATCAACGTTAGCAGCTTCAGCTAGACTGACATCGGCAACCCAACCAATGTTGAAACCATTTACCCAAATGACCTCGGTAGACCCACTGACATTGGTGACTATGTTCTGAACTAGCAAACTAGAAATCCATCCAAATAGCCCATCTAGACTAGATAGAACCTTCAGCCAGCCTTATGTAGCATTCTAAGATACACAAACTATAGGGAACAAGTACACACCATCTACTTTTTTATTTCTTTAGTCATTTATCATTTCTTCCTTTACAATACTTTTATCTTTAAATAGTGGATTGTCATCCCTTAAGGAGCTCCATTCTTCTAGGATTGAGTGCATAGCTTGGCAGTCCACCATAGCCTCTTTTAACATCTTTCTTGTTTAAGTTTCATTCTTACTACAGGTGTTTCCTCCACAGCCAAAGAGGAGCTCCCACAAGGCTTGGATATGGTGCACACTAAATTTGGGTAACATCAAACCCATAACCTCTTAACCTTAGTTTCTTTCTCATTTGAATGTAATTAGTGAAAATCTAGAGAAACATTCTGGCACACCCGGTGGGACACTTGGAGTTTTCCTTGGGTTCATTATTCTTCTTTTAAAAATCAAATTTTCATGTAGATGCATTAGAAAAATATTCACTTCTTTCATCCCCTCTTCTTTGCCTTTATTTCTTGAGAAATAAAAAACATAGCTTCTCTTACTTTCTATTTTTTAAAGTTAATTAATTCTTTCTCCTTTTTTAACCTCTTCTATCTTTTTGTTTCAAAAGGAAATCATTAGCAGAGGTTAAAAAGAACATCTCTTTTTCTTCTTGTTACTTCTTCCATGCATCATAGAGTAGTGAAAAAATCATACTCTTTACCTCTTCTCCATTTGTTTGCATTTGAATAACATATTTCGATTTGGGTTAAAAACTATTGCATTTCATTCTTGCTTGGATGCACACTTAGCCCACTTAGTAATTAAAGCATTATGAATGAATCATAGTGCATGAATGTGACACAACCAAACCACAATCACTTCAAATCAAACACATAAACTTACTTGAGACAAGGCTCATCTAGGATTTCATCACCTGGTAGATACCTTACCCCACCCAGTGATCCTACTTGGATTTCACCACCAAGAGGAGGACCCACTCTATTCTCTAGCAGAGTATAAACTACAGGGAAGGTATATTCTAGCTAAGTGACCCAGCTCCGCTCTAGGTTCATGAAGTGAGGGGAGCAAGCCCCAACACCAGGCCACGTACTAACCCTAACACAGATATATCTTTGAGCACCATAACACAACCTAAAACCAGCCATAGACTTCCTCTCTAGGAACTATTATACAAGCCCAACTCCCAACACATTCTCTTAAGGCATAAGCCACCAAGACTTTAAAACTCCTTCTTAGGAATCTAACATTTCATAGGTTGCTTGCCTAATTATCTATTCTGCTAGTTTTATCTGAGTGTTTGAGCTAGTAAGGTCATACCATTATGAAGTCCAAAATAACTCAGAAAATCTTCTTCTTCCAAAAACTATCAATCCTCTGTGTTTCTAGAATTACATATAAATTGACATCGATTTCTCCACCGACGTTGGCAACCAAAACTTCACTAATATCAGTTAACTGACTGACGTTAGCAACATTTTCTAACCAATATTAGTTAAACAATTGACATCAGTCACTTTCAATAAATAAATTAAAAAAAATCCAAACAGCAAGCTTAAAACCCAAATTTCTTGTTGTTTAACACAAATTTTAATTTTTTAAAACTAAAACACATAGTTTTTGGAACCTGAACCCCTTTCACCTTGGATGGTCTTGACACACAGTCAAGCCAAATTCCTTGTTGACCATGCAGCCAATAGCAACTCTCACCTTTGCCCTTCGTGCCAAGTCATCTAATGGAGTATACTTCAGACACCGAGCATACTCCTATCCAATCTACCCCCAATCAATCTCCTATTGTTCCCAAAGGGGATCAAGATTTTGAGAGATTCCTTGACCATAACATCAAGGCTCTCCAACATTATCTTGCTAGAATCCAAATGCGAGATTCTTCAAGTAACCCTATTTATGGGATGCCAACTTCTTTGGTTGAAGATAAAATGATATCAATAGTATCTACTACCCAACATAAGGTCACTTAGGCCACTACCTTGACTAGTAACCCAACCATGGCCAATGTTCAAGATTTGGCCTCCCCTTCTATCCTTTATTGCCCTACCTCCATTGGGGTTTCCATACCCCCTCAAATGCAAACAATTTAACCAAGTTTGACACCTTTCTAGAACTTGATTGTCTCTATCCCATCCACTCTTGCGCTTATAAACATGAGAGTGACCACTTATCCTTTAACTAGTGTCACCACCATTAAACCACCCTTGGCAGCATTTAGTCAAGTTATGCCCTCCAAATTCATGGCACAAGCGCCCTTAGCCTCGACATCAGCCCCTATGATGAACTATCAGTATGTTGCAACTACACAAATGTAACCAAGTACATCATATGCCCCTTTTAATGCCTTCCAAGTACCCTATAACTTAGGGGGTGACCCTCATGCTAATCCATCTTCTGATCTAATTAATATGTTGATGGATAAGATGTCCAACCTTGAGACATTTGTTTCAAGTTTGAGGAGTGTTCTTTCATATGAACAAATCTATAATGTACCTATCCACCCTTTAGTTCCTATTCGACCATACCCTAGCCAGTGGGAACTCCCAAAATTTACTCGCTTTCAAAGTAAAGAGGACCCACATCAAAATCTGTGAGTGTTTAGATATGCTTGCTACCTCATAGGGCATGATGGTGCGTTATTGCTTCGCACATTCCCTATGTCACTTTCTGGTGCCACCCTTGACTGGTATAGCTCCATTACTAGTCATTCTCTCTTCACATTCATTCAACTCACTCAGTTATTCCTTGATCATTTCTCAATCAATATTACCAAGAAGGTCTCCATCACAAACCTTTCTTCCATTAGACAATTTGAGGATGAGTCAATAGCAGACTTCGTCTCCCGTTGGAGAGGTTTGATCAACCAACTCTCCTTCTCACTACCTCAACCTGAGCTCATTGAGCTCTTTTCAAGAGCATGTACCAAGCACATCTCTTCCACTCTATGGGTTCAAACTTTTTGCACATTCGATGAAGCTTTCACTATTGCCTGAAAGCTTGAACTTTGCACAATTGAAGAAGATACGGTCAAATTGCGTAACAAAAATACCAATGCAAAACCCAATGACCCTTCTTCTTCTAAACCTTCTTCTTCCCACCCCAAGTCTAAGGGATCGGCAAATTCTATGGTCCTTAGGTCACCATATTCTACCACAACCAACCAATTTGAGCCCTCCACTTCACAAAACATCACTAGATAATTCCAACAACAGTATGAACATCGATGATACACTCTAATAGGAGAATCATATGCTTCCATATTGCATAAATTAGTGAAGCAGGGAGTCCTCAACCTCCCTCAAATCCAACCACCTATCTAATTTGACCCCTCATGAGCCATCCCTACATGGTATAGGGAAACCTACTTTTGTAACTATCATCGTGTCAAGGGTCATGACACAGATAATTAAAAAACCCTAAAAAACATTGTTTAAGACATGTTAGACAAAGGGGACCTTGTTTTGGATAACCCTAATGCACCGACCAACCAAAACATGGATGTCTATAGGCAACCATTTCCTAACCATCCCCCAAGTCAGAACAATGTTCAAACCATGGCCGATGACCCTCAATAACACAACATATGCATGGTCAACATGGTCTTTCCTTTCATTCCTATCCAACCTCTCCCATAATCTGAAGAGGTTGGTCAACCCATTTCTCCACCACAAGTAGAAGAGCCTATTTTACCCATACCACCCCCATGTAATGAAGAGCTCCCTTTGCCTTGCCCTCTTCCTCATGTGGATGAACCTATTTCACCTGTATCCCCCCACAACATCAAGCACCTCCTCTACCCATTTTTCTACCTCATAAGGATCCCATATTCATTGATCCTCTTTCCCCCACCTTCCCTCTTCTTCTACTATTAGAAGAATTTACCATTCATACCCCACGCCCTCATGTAGAAGGGGCCATCATCCCTCTGTTTTACCCTTTAGAGGAGCCTTCCTCTCCTATTTTTCCTCCACCGATGGAGGATAGTCCTCCATCCGCCCCCCTTTCACACAAAGGAGAGTCTACTTTGACCTCTCCCATATTAGAGGATGCTTTGATGGTACCAACGCCAGTGGCCCCACCCTTATCCTTCTTATTACCAATGGAGGATCATACTTTCCATGCTCCTAGACCACATGTGGAAGGCATGATCATCCTTGCACTCTATTAACTTGAAGAGCCAAATTCTCCAATCCCTTCTCCATTGAGAGAATAACTCTCCACCTCACCCACTTTAGCTGAGGAAGATCTGGTGATGGTTCTCTCTCACCTTTGGCCCGAGATCACTGCATCCAACATGTTTCCACTCTCACAATCACCCAAATATTTTGAAAGACTGACTATAAGGCCTCATGCGATGTCATCTAAACCCTTCTCTCGATTGGCAAAAAACTTAAGATTCCTCCATTCGAAGAACCTAGAGTATGAGGCATTATGGGAGCAACTTAGGGCTCCTTATCCTACACATTCCACTTCACCTTATACTACCAACCCTTCCATGACAATTTACCCCAAAGTCTCTAACGAGGATTGGGTTTCCACTTCTAAATCATTAGAAGCTCATCCTTCCACATCTGAATCCAAACCCTCACAGGCATCCACCATGCTGAAACAATTAGATCTCTCGGTGTTCACCCTGTATCAAACCTAACTCACCCACAAGTGAAGTTAGATTTAAACCTCACCCCGCACAGTAGTGGTCCTCGCACTATACTAAAGGAGGATGCTAAACCATGTCGGTCTACTTCTCCCCCACCTTCACCATTGCCCTCTATCTTGGGTCCACATCCTTCCATTTTAATAGGAGTGCTCCTTATTCCAACACCTCACAAAGACAAACTACCTCCATTACTCCCTCTACCTATCAAAAACATATTTCCTCCAATAAATATGACACCTCTCATAAAGAAAGTGCCATATACGTGTGTGGCCACACCACCAACCAAAAAGGTGGAAAAACTCCCCCTACAACTCCTAAATAGAAGTTGTCAACCCCTATTGCAACAATGAGCATAGACCCATTAGTGGGTTCCTATGCTTCACTATTATGCTAATTATTGTAGTATTTTAACATCATTTTCCATCCCATTAATCCATATTGACCTCTCAGATCAAAACCATCTTGGTTCGATGACACTCAAATCTGCTTGTATCATCGCACACCTAGGCATGATACTGAGAGTTGCTATGCTCTTAAGGTTTTCATTCACCAACACCTAGAAAAGGACACCCTTCTCATTGAGGATTCTCTTGACCACCTTTTTGAAAAACTATCAACACCATCCCATGCCTCCCAAACCTCCTCACCTGAATCGGGATCCCAACCCGAGATTATGGTCCCTCTACCACCTTCTCCCCCTTTATTTGAAATCAACACTATTAATGTGGCCACCAGGTCCCAAAACCTAAAGGATAAAGGAAAAGAGTAGTTTTCTACCCCTTAGACATATCCATTCACCAAGCCCTCTCCACCACCAAATCCCAAGATTTATATCTTGGGCACATCTCAACCAACATCTTCGGGTGCAATTCATGACTCCATAGTGAAACAACTTCACCAAACCCCTATGAAGATGTCTTTATATGACCTAATACAAAGCTCTCCACAATATCACCAAGCCTTGATCAAATTTTTATAGGTAGTGGAGGTCTAACTTGAAGACACCCAACCACAGGTTGCTTTAGTCAAATCATTACCCAGCATTGCCTCCATCACCTTCAGTGATTCTAAGATTCCTGCCTACAACCTAGAAGATCAAGATCCCACCCTCTTTATCACAGCTTATGTTGATCAAACTCATGTTAATCAGGTTATGATTGATGGAGGTGCTAGCATCAACATCATATCTACCCATGCATATGATCAAGTAGCCCTTCCGAAGAACTGCATCTCAAAAATTGATGTAATTCTTCATTCTTTCAATGATGCCACTGCCACTACTATTGGCACTATGGTCTTGCATGTTCATGTTGGCCCACGTATAATTCCAAAACTCTTCTATATCATCAAGGGCGAGTTCCAATATAACATGTTGTTGGGATGACCTTGGATACATTCCATGACTTGTGTCCCTTCCACATTGCATCATGGTGTCAAGTTTGAACATGAGGGGCAAGTTCATGTCATTCCTGTTGACCCTTCCCCCTTTAAAACATGCAACACAACCTACTGACCTAATGATGTTCTCATCCCTTTGAAAACATCCACCCAAATACCACCTCCACCTGTGGAAGCCTTGACAAGCTTGCAGACACCGGTCACACCTACGCCTACTCCTCAAGTGACCATGAAAGATCCTATGGAAGATACCTTCCAGTGCCTTTCACTTAGGGAGTATCATTTACTTACCCTTGACATGTTCCAAACTCTATAAGAATATGGAAAACTTCATCACCACCCTAACTACGACCATCACATCTAAATGGTCATCCCATATGGTCCTCCTAATTTCCAAACTAATCTCACCTATGGAGGGCTAGATCAGGCTCCTACTGTTGGAAATCCTCTCTCATCACCCCAATTATTCACTTGTAATTTCTCCTTCCTCAGCAAACCTAGCTTTTCTCACACCTATCTTCATAGGTGTGCATGGAAGGGTTTTGGCTTTGGGTGTTATGAACAAGGTCCCCACAAGTCCATTGATCTAATTAATGACTGGTTCATCCCTAGGGCCGAAAGAGGTGAGCCCTAAAATTTAGGGCTTCCCCACTTTACCCCTAAAAACCCCCCAAAACACTCCTAAAGCTACCTAAAGTACCCTACCTAACCTACCAACCCTTCTAATACACCTCCCCCCTGATCTATCACTAAAAACTAAAAAAATTACAAAAATAACATCAAATTCACAACTAATCAAAAATTCAAATAACACACCCTATGTTAAATGATTCATTATTGTCAGATCGCACCCAAGTTGATCCCCAATATCTATGACATTTTCGTGTTTTCCAAGAGCACTTCCTAGCCTGGATAGTTGGAACACAATGCCCATTGGAGCTATAGCTTTGATCGATCTAACCTAATCAGCTACCACTAATAAGTTGGGGACCAGTTACTTCAATTTTAGTCCTCCTCGACCATTAGAGCTACAGCTTTGATCATTTTAACCCAATCATCTACCACTAATAAGTTGGGGACTGGTTACTTCAATTTTAGTCCTCCCCGACCATTGGAGCTACAGCTTTGATTGGTTTAACCCAATCAACTACCACTAATAAGTTGGGGACCAGTTACTTTTATTTTAGTCTTCCTTGACCATTAGAGCTACAGCTTTGATCGATCTAACCCAATCAGTTACCATTAATAAGCTAGGGACTGGTTACTTTAATTTTAGTCCTCCTCAACCATTAGAGCTACAACTTTGATCATTTTAACCCAATCAGCTACCACTAATAAGCTGGGGACCGCTTACTTTGATTTTAGTCCTCCTCAACCACTAGAGCTATAACTTTGATCATTTTAACCCTATCAACTTCCATTAATAAGCTAGGGACTGCTTACTTTGATTTTAGTCCTCCTCGACCTTGACTGCGATAATTTGACCTACCCATCACGTGAAGTAGTATACGCACAATCTCAACTATTTCAGCATTCACACTCCAACCTCATCCTACCCATCCACTGCCTATCAAATTGGCACCCAATTTCAGATTACCTTCTCTCAATTCCTACTTTGAGGGGGAATACCTCACCCCATACTTGGGGCAACCTAGATTTATTTTTGTCTTGCAGTTTGTCAAAACAAACCACAAGACAAAAAGGGGAAAATGTAGACACCAATATCATGTCAACCCCTTTGGTCCCCTTCTAAACATTAACACTCCTAACCCACACTTGCACACCTTATTAATTTAAAAACTACTTATTTTAAATTAATTACCTCACCTTGGACACCTCACCTAAACACCTCACCCTAAGACCATTTCCTAGCCTATGAGTCAGCCTGAGACTAGGTCCTCCAAACCCTAACTACCCATGACCTATTCTCACCCCATCTTAACTCCCTAACCAACTCTCATGCCTCATAAGCCCTTGTTTTGACCATTTTCCAATGGAAAAGGCACGCAGTCAAGCCAAATTCCTTGTTGACCATGCAAGTTAATAGCCACTCCCAACTTTGCCCTTCGTGCCAAGTTATCTAATGGAGTATACTTCAGACACCAAATATACTCCTATCCAACCTACCCCTGATCAACCTCTTATTTTTCCCAAAGGGGATCAATATTTTGAGAGATTCCTTGACCACAACATCAAGGCTCTCCAACATTATCTTGCTAGAAGCCAAACATGAGATCCTTTGGGTAACCCTATTTATGGGATGTCAACTTCTCTGGTTGAAGCGGAAATGATATCAATAGTATCTGCTACCAAACATATGGTCACTCAGGCCACTACCTCGACCAGTAACCCAACCATGGCCAATGTTCAAGATTTGGCCTCCCCTTCTATCCTTTCTTGCCCTACCTCCATCAAGGTTTTTGTACCCCCTCAAACACAAATAATTCAACCAAGTTTGACACCTTTCCAGAACTTGATTATCTCTATCCAATCCACTCTTGTGCCTATAAACATGAGAGTGACCACTTATCCTTTAACTAGTGTCACCGCCATTCAACCACCCTTGGCGGCATCTAGTCAAGTTGTGCCCTCCAACTATGTGGCACAAGCCCCCTTAGCCTCGATATCGGCCCTATGACAAACTATCAGTATGTTTTAACTACACAAATGCAACCAAGTACGTCATACGCCCCTTTCAAAACCTTCCAAGTACACTATAACTTAGGGGGTGCCCCTCATGTCAATCCATCTGCTGGTCTAATTAAGATTTTGATGGATAAGATGTCCAACCTTAAGACATCTATTTTAGGTTTGAGGAGTGTTCTTTCATATGAACAAATCTACAAAGAACCTATCCACCCTTCAGTTCCTATTTGACCATACCCTAGCCAGTGGGAACTCCCAAAATTTACTCACTTTCAGAGTAAAGAGGACCCACAACAACATCTACAAGCGTTTAGACACGCTTGGTACCTCATAGGGCATGATGATGCGTTATTGCTTCACACATTCCCTATGTCACTTTCTAGTGCCCCCCTTGACTGGTATAGCTCCATTACCAGTCATTCTCTCTTCACCTTCATTCAACTCACTCAACTATTCCTTGATCTTTTCTCAATCAATATTACCAAGAAGGTCTCCATCACAAACCTTTATTCCATTAGATAATTTGAGGATGAGTCAATAGCAGACTTCGTCGCCCATTGGAGAGGTTTGATCAACCAACTCTCCTTCTCACTACCTCAACCTAAGCTCATTGAGCTCTTTTCAAGATCATGTGCCAAGCACATCTCATCCACTTTGCGGGTTTAAACTTTCTGCACATTTGATGAAGCTTTCACTATGGCCTAAAAGCTTAAACTCTGCGCAATCGAAGAAGACAGAGTCAAATTGCATAACAAAAATATCAACACAAAATGCAATGACCCTTCTTCCAAACCTTCTTCTTCCCACCCCAAATACAAGGGATCAGTTAACGTTGTGGTCCTTAGGTCACCATCTTCTACCACAACCAACCAATCTAAGCCCTCCACTTTGCAAAACATCACTAGACAATTCCAACAATGGTATGAACAATGACAATACACTCCAATAGGAGAATCATATGCTTCTATATTGGATAAATTAGTGAAGTAGGGAGTCCTCAACCTCCCTCAAATCTGACCACCTATCTAATTTGACCCCTCACAAGCCATCCCTACATGGTATAGGGAAACTGACTTTTGTAACTATCATCGTGTCAAGGGTCATGACATGGATAATTGCAAAACCTTGAAAAACATTATTCAAGACATATTAGACAAAGGGGACCTTGTTTTAGATAACCTTAATGTGTCGGCCAACCAAAACATGGATGTCCTTAAGCAACTATTTCCTAACCATCCCCCAAGTCAGAATAATGTTCAGACCATGGCCGATGACCCTCAAGAACACAACATACACACAGTCAACATGGTCTTTCCTTTCATTCCTATCCAACCTCTCCCACAATCTGAAGAGGTTGGTCAACCCATTTCTCCACCACAAGTAGAAGAGCCTATTTTACCCATACCACCCCCACATAACAAAGAGCTCCCTTTGCCTTGCCCTCTTCCTCATGTGGATGAACCCATTTCACCTATATCACCCCCATGACATCAAGCACCTCCTCTACCCATTTTTCTACCTCATGAGGATCTTGTATTACCTATTTTTCTTTCCCCCACCTTCCCTCTTCTTCTACCATTGGAAGAATTTACCATTCATAACCCATACCCTCATGTAGAAGGGGCCATCATCCCTCTGCTTTACCCTTTAGAGGAGCCTTCCTCTCCTATTTTTCCTCCAAAAATGGAGGATAGTCCTCCATCTACCCCCCTTTCACACATATGAGAGTCTACTTTGACCTCTCCCATATTGGAGGATGCTTTGATGGTACCAACACCAGTGGCCATACCCTTATCCTTCTTATTACCAATAGAGGATCATTCTTTCCACACTCCTAGACCACACGTGGAAGGCATGATCATCCTTGTGCTCTATCTACTTGAAGAGCAAAATTCTCCAATCCCTTCTCTGCCAAGAGAGGAACTTACCACCTCACCCACTTCAGTCGAAGAAGATTTGGTGATGGTTCTCTCTCACCTTTGGCCTGAGATCACTACGTCCAACACATTTCCACTCTTGCAATTACCCAAATCCTCTAAAGGACCAACTATAAGGCCTCGCATGATGTCATCTAAACCCTTCTCTCAATTGGCAAAAAACTTAGGATTCCTCCATTCTAAGAACATAGAGTATGAGGCATTATGGGAGTGACTTAGGGATCCTTATCCTACACATCCTACTTTGCCTTATATTTCCAACCCTTTCATGATGATTTACCCTAAAGTCTCTAACAAGGATCAGGTTTCCACTTCTAAATCATCAAAAGCTCAGCCTTCCACATTTGAATCCAAACACTCGTAGGCGTCCACCATGCTAAAATAGATTAGATCTCTTGGTGTTCACCTTATATCAAACCTAACTCACCCACAAGTGAAGTTAGATTTGAACCTCACCCCACACAATAGTGGTCCTCGCACCATACTAAAAGAGGATGCTAAACCACATCGGTCTACTCCTCCCCCACCTTCACCATTGCCCTCTATCTTGGGTACACATCCTTTCATTTTAACAGGAGTGTTCCCTATTCTAACACCTCATAAAGACAAACTACCTCCATTACTCCCTCTACCTATCAAAAACATATTTCCTCCAAGAAATTTGACAACTCTCATCAAGAAAGTGCCATCTACGCATGTGGCCACACCACCAACCAAAAAGGTGGTATGATAAACTCCCCCTATAACTCCTAAACAGAAGTTGTCAACCCCTACTGCATCAATAAGCACAGACCCATTAGTGGGTTCCTATGCTTCATTGTTACACTGATTAATGCAATCTTCTAGCATCATTCTCTCACCCATTAAGCCATATTGACCTCTTAGATCAAAACCATCTTGGTTCGACGACACTCAAATCTGCTTGTATCATCGCACATCTAGGCATGATACTGAGAGTTGCTATGCTCTTAAGATTGTCATTCACCAACACTTGGAAAATGACACCCTTCTCATTAAGGATTCTCTTGACCACCTTTTTGAAAAACTACCGACACCATCCCATGCCTCCCATACCTCCTCACTTGAATCAGGATCCCAATGCGAGATTATGGTCCCTCTACCACCTTCTCCCTCTTTATTTGAAATCAACACTATTAATGTGGACACCAAATCCCAAACCCTAAATGATAAAGGAAAATAGTAGGTTTTTACCCCTTTGACATATCCATTTTCCAAGCCCTCTCCACCACCAAAGCCCAAGATTTATATCTTGGGCACATCTCAACCAACATCTTTGGGGGCAATTCACGACTCCATGGTGAAACAACTTCACCAAACCCCTGTGAATATGTCTTTATATGACCTAATACAAATCTCTCCACAACATTTCCAAGCCTTGATCAAAGTCTTACAGGTAGTGGAGGTCCAACCTGAAGACCCCCAACCACTGGCTGCTTTAGTCAAATTGTTACCCACCATTGCCTCTATCACCTTCAGTGATTCTGAGATTCCTGCCTACAACCTAGAAGATCAAGATCTTGACCTCTTTATCATGGATTTATGTTGATCAAACTCATGTTAACCAGGTTATGATTGATGGAGGTGTTAGCATCAACATCATTTCTACCCATGCATATGATCAACTAGCCCTTTCGAAGAACTGCATGTCAAAAATTGATGCAATTCTTCATTCTTTCAATGATGCCACAGCCACTACCATTGGTACTATGGTCTTGCATGTTCCTATATGCCCACGTATAATTCCAGAACTCTTCTATATCATCAAGGGGGATTTTTAATATAACATGTTTTTGGGATGACCTTGGATACGTTCCATGACTTGTGTCCCTTCCACTTTGCATCGTTGTGTCAAGTTTGAACATGAGGGGCAGGTTCATGTCATTCTTGCTGACCCTTCCCCCTTTAAAACATGCAACATGACCTACCAACCTAATGATGTTCTCATCCCTTTGAAAACATCCACCCAAACACCATCTCTACCTGTGGAAACCTCAATAAGCTCGTAAACACCGGTCACACCTATGCCTACTCCTCAAGTGACCATGAAAGATCCTATGGAAGATACCTTCCATTGCCTTTCACTTGGGGAGTATCATTTACTTACCCTTGACATGTTCCAAACTCTACAAGAATATGGAAAACTTCATCACCACCCTAACTATGACCATCACATTGGAATGGTCATCCCATATGGTCCTCCCGATCTCCAAACTAATCTCACCTATGGAGGGCTAGATCGGGCTCCTACTATTAGAAATCCTCTCTCATCACCCCGACTATTCACTTGTAATTTCTCCTTCCTCAACAAACCTAGATTTGCTCACACCTATCTTCATAGGTGTGCGTGGAAGGGTTTTGGCTTTGGTCGTTATGAACAAGGTCCCCATAAAATCAAAGTAACCGGTCCCCAGTTTATTAGTGGTAGCTGATTGGGTTAGATCGATCAAAGCTATAGCTCCAATGGGCATCGTGTTCCAAGTATTCAGGCTAGGAAGTGCTCTTCGAAAACATGAAAATGTCATAGATATTAGGGATCAACTTGGGCGTGAACCAATAATAGGTGTGAGGGGCACGTATAATTTGCTAACTATTTGTCAGGTATCATATGCAATCAAAACAACGAAGGCAAAGTTGTCTCGAAAGTGGTCATTGTCTGAGGAGATAGTCATGATCTCCGAGGTCATTTATCAAGTTGGGCTGAGATATAAGTGATCTCAAGTTTTGTTTGTTATGGTTAGGAAGATGTATATGATCTCCAATTTACCCCATGAGAAGTCTAAGGTGACTTCTACAGTGTCAGGGTTGGTTGTTTGGTCATGATTTTGGGAAATTTTAGAGAAGACCTATGTTTTTAGGTCACCGACGTCAATTAGGCCACTAATGTCGATAAGTAGTTGGAAGGATTTTGTGTTCAGTAATATAGAAAGGCATTATTTTGCTGATGTCAGTAGAACATCAGCCGATGTCAGTAGCCTAGGGCACAATTTTGCTGACGTCCGCAGCCTTAAAAACTTGACAAAAGTGGATTAGTGGCACACTAAATGTCATTTGTGACTTTTGAAATGTTGAAAAAGAGAAGCTCTAAGTTTTTGAGTGATAGATACCTCTTATTTGTCCATGTCAGTAGTGCTAGGTTTCAGGGTGTGAGTGGTGAGGAGTGTTGGTGAGTGTTGGAGTGTTTGTGAGTTTTTAGGAGTGTTGTGGGCCACTGGTGATTGGATTGAGGAGATGAGGTAGATAGAGATGGTAGATGCCAAAGGAGGCCCTATAGGAGAAACACCACCACTGGCACCCATTATACCACCTCGGCGGTGATGATGAGATGAGGTAGGGTGTGTTATTTGAATTTTTTATTGGTTGTGAATTTGATATTATTTTTGTAATTTTTTGAGTTTTTAGTGATAGATCGAGGGGAGGTGTATTAGAAGGGTTGTTAGGTTAGGTAGGGTACTTTAGATAGCTTTAGGAGTGTTTTGGGAGGTTTTTAGGGGTGAAGTGGGGAAGCCCTAAATGTTAGGGCTCGCCCCAATCGGCCCTAGGGCCAAACCAGTCATCGACATCGGTGGTGCCTGTAGACACCAAAATTGTGTCTACTCCTTGGTCGACTCCCCCTTGGTCCCCTTGGTCCACTTCTAAACATTCCTAACCCACACACTTATTAATTTAAAATAATTACCTATTTTAAATTAATAACATCACCCTTGACACCTCACCCATGACACATCACCCTTGACATCACCCTTGGATTCCTCACCCTTGGATACCCTCATTTATCACCCTATGACTAATCATTCCAACTCTCCCACTAATCTTCATGCCTATTAACCTGCCTTCGACCATTTAATCATGACCACTAAACTCAGCAAATGGAGGAATGGGCAAAAGGCTAAAAATAGCCTTTTTACCCATCCTCTAATCACCGACATTGGTCAACCATCGGCTGACACTGGCAGGATCACCAACATCAGTTTCTTAAAACTAAATTCAAACCCCAAATTCAACCCTGAATGCAAATTCTCTTGCACCTAGAATTCGACCTCTCTCTCTCCCAGACGCACACCAAGCATCACAGGCTACAGGAACTCTGCATCAGTCACTCCACCCCTGATTGAAACATTGTAGGAAGTCTTCTACATCAGTTGCATCAGCAAGAAGTCTTCTACACCTTTGGTTCTCCCCCAGGCAGAGCTAAGTATTCTTCTTCTATTTCATTCCAGTAATCTAGAATGTATTAGTAATCAGTTTCCTTCTACTACTTCTTAATATTATCAACCAGACCCAGCTATCAACCAGACCAGACATGATTTTCTTCTTAGAGAGGCTGAGAGGCCTTCCCCATATCCTTACCCTTTTTGACAACCTATCCTCTACCCCTTGTCCCTCCTAAGACCCTGTCTATTGTCTTGCAATCCTGTACAGACTCTCAGACTACCACAGACCATTCTGTCAACCAAAGACATCAACCTGAAATCCATCCAAGAACCCATTACCCCTACCAACATTAGTAGCATAACTAATGTCAACACATTGACCAACTGATGATGGCAGACTAACTGGCATCGACAACATTGACCAACCGATGATGGTAGACTAACTGGTGTCAGTGATTATGACAGATAGATTGCAAGAATTAGGTATGCATTATCTATTTCTCTTTCTTTAAGTCATTATTATTTCTCTTTATTTGACATTTTTTATCAACAAGTGGATTGTCATCCCTCAAGGGAGTCTTTGCACTTCTGGGACCGAGCTTTTGCTTGGCAGTCCACCATATATCTATCTAACATTTTCTATGTTTAAGTCTCTTTTTCCCTACAGGTGTCATCCTCCATAGCCAAAGAGGAGCTCCTTCAATCGTCTAGATACAGTGCATAACTTCATCCGGGTACGTACAAACCCCTGACCATTTAATCTTATTTTCTTACTTCTTCTGAATGTAGAAAAGCAAAAAATGTGTAGAAACATTCTGGCATTCCCGGTGGGACCCTATAGTTTTCCTTGGGTTCATTTCTCCTAAAAGGCAAAACATTCATATAGGTGCATTAGATCTCTTCTTGCATCCTTCTTCTATCTCTTTATTTTGAAATGAAACCATAAGCACAAGTTAAAAAGAACCACTTTCTTTTTCCTCTTGTCACCTTTCCTGTTGCATCTTAGAGTAATGAAATTCATACTCTTAACCTTTTCTCAACTTGTTTGCATCCAAACAAAACATTTCAATTTGGGCTTAAAATCTATTACATCTCATTCCTGCTTGAATGCATTTTTAGCTCATCTAGTAACTTAAAAACACATTATGAATAAAGCGTAGTCCACTTATGTTATGCAACCTAACCACATTCACAAAATCAAACATCTAAACATACCTAAGACAAGGCCCGACTAGGATTTCATCACCTAGCGGATACCTTACCCTTCCTGGTAATCCTACTTGGACTTCACTACCAAGGGGAGAACCCAATCTATTCTCTGGCAGAGTATAAGCTCTAGAGGAAGTATATATTGGCTAAGTGACCCAGCTAGGCTCTGGGTTCGTGAAGTGAGGGGAGCAAGCTCCTAGCACCATTCCATGTACGGAACCTAATACAGATTTTGAGCATCAAAACTAACCTAAAACCAGCCTTAGACTGCCTCTTTTAGGACCCATTCTAAAATCCCAACTTCCCAAACACACTCTTCTAAGGCATAAGCCAACACGATTCTAAAATTTATTCTTAGGAATTAACGTTTAGTGGTTGCTTGTCTTTATCTATTTTTCTATCTGTATCTAATTTTTTGAGCTGGTGAGGTCGCATTCTGAGATCTAAAAACAACTCAAAATTTCTTCTTTCTTCCAAAAACTTTCAATTTTTTGATTTTTTGGAAACACACAGTAACTGACAGGTTTTTCCACCGACGTCGGCAACTATCTTTATCGACATCAGTTATCTGATCGACATCATCAATTTACTTCATTGACATCAGTTCTTCTACCGATGTCGGTCACTGTCAAAAATCTTTCTTCTCAAATAGCAAGCTAAAAACCCAACTCTTTTGCTGTCAAAAATACATTCTGAGTTTCTAAAACTAAAAAAAAATATAGTTTCTAGAACCTGACCTTTTCTTGCCTTGAATGGTTTTGACACGTAGTCAAACCAAAACTCTTGTTGACCACATAAGGCAACAACCACTCCCACCTTCACCTTCTATATCAAGTCCCCAAATGGAGTATAATTTAGAAATTGAGAGTACTCCTATCTGACCAACCCCAATTCAACATCCAATCATTCCCGAAGGGGACCAAGACTTTGAGAGGTTCCTTGACCTTAATGTTAAGGCTCTTCAGCACTATCTCGTGAGAAGTCAAACGCGAGATCCTTCAGGCAACCCAGTGTATGGGATGCCAACTTCCTTAGTCGAAATAGCAAACATATCAATAGCATCCATAACCCAACCCATAGACACCCAGGCCATTGCCTCAACTAACAACCCAACCATGACCAATATTCAAAGGGTGGCCTCTCCTTCTATTTCTAGACCTACCTCCATTGGGGTTTCTGTACCCCCTCAACTACAAGCCATTCAATAAAGTTCTACACCATTCCAAGACTTAATCATCTCCATCCCACCTACTCTTGCACCCATAAACACAAGAGTAACTACCTACCCTTTGGCTAGTGTTGCCACCATCCAACCACCTTTGGCGACATCAAGCCAAGTTGCGCCTTCTAGCTTTATGACACAACCACCCTTGACTTCAACATCAGTCCTTATGACTAGTTACCAATATGTTGCGCCTATATAAGCACAACCAACTACGTCATATGTTCCTCCTAATGCCTTCCAAATGCCTTACAACCTAGGGGGCACCCCACCTACAAATCCATCAACTGATCTAATCAAAATTTTGTTGGATAAGATGTCTAATCTTGAGACATCCATTTTGGGTTCAATAAATGTTCTCTCATATGAAAAAATTTGTAATGAACCCATTCATCCTTCAGTCCCAATTTGACCATATCCAAGTCAATGGGAACTTCCCAAGTTTACTTGCTTTCAGAGTAAAGAGGACCCACATCAACATCTACGAGTGTTTAGACACGCTTGTTACCTTATAGCACATGATGATGCATTGTTACTACACACATTTCTCATGTCGCTTTCTGGTGCTGGCCTCGATTGGTATAGTTCTATTACCAGTCATTCTATCTTTTCCTTCACTCAACTAGCTCAACTATTTCTTGACCACTTTTCAATCAACATAACTAAAAAGGTCTCCATCACAGACCTATATTCTATCAGACAATTTGACGATGAATCAATAGCTGATTTCGTTGCTCGATGGAGAAGTTTAATCAACCAACTCTCCTTTTCTTTACCTCAATTTGAGCTCATTGAGCTCTTTTCACAAGTGTGTGCCAAACACATCTCATCTACTTTGTGGGTCCAAACATTTCACACATTTGACGAAGCTTTCACCATGGCTAGGAAGCTTGAACTCTGTGCTGTCGAGGAAAATAAAGTCAAATTGCATAATAAAAACCCCAACCCAAAATCAAATGACCCTTCATCCAAATCTTCTTCCTCCAATTCCAAATCCAAGGGATCAACAAATGTTGTGGTACTCAGATCATCCTCATCGAGCACAACTAAGCAATCCAAACCTTCCACATCTCAAAGCATTACATGACAATTCCAACAACGATACATACAATGTCAATATACTCCAATAGGAGAATCATACGCATCCGTGTTGGATAAACTCATCAAATAGGGAGTCCTCAACCTCCCCCAAATTTGACCACCACCTCAATTCGACCCCTCAAAACCTATCCCTGCATGGTACAGGGAAAATGACTTCTGTAATTATCACCGTGTCAAAGGCCATGACATAAACAACTGTAAAACCTTCAAAAACATTGTCCAAAACATGATAGATAAAGGGGATCTTATCTTGGATAACCTGAATGTGCCACCTAACCAAAACATAGACATCTTTAGACAACCTTTCCCTAACCATCCCCCTAGTCAAAATAACATTCAGACCATAGCCGATGACCCCCAAGAGCGTAATATATGCACAGTCAACATGGTTTTGCCTTCTATCCTTAACCAACCTCTTCCACAAACTGAAGAGGTAAGCCAACCTATCCCTCCACCACAGGTAGAAGAGCCTTCTTCTCCTATTTGTCCACCACAGTCAGAAGATCCTTCTTCTCCTATTTGTCCACCACAGGTAGAAGAACCTGCTTCTCCTAATAGTCCTCCATCTACCCCTCTTATATTGGAGGACACTTTAACCATACCAATGCCACTAGCCCCACATTATCCTTCCTACTACCAATGGAGGATCATACCTTTCCTACTCTTCAACCGTAAGTAGAAGGTACAATCATCCCTGCCCTCTATCCTCTTGAGGAGTCACATTCTCCAATTCCTTCTCCACTAAGAGAAGAACTTGTCTCTTCACCTACTTCGACCGAAGATCCAGTAATGGCTCTCTCATGCCTTTGGCCCAAGATCACTGCATCTAACACATTTCCAGTCTCATAACCACCCACATCTTCTAAAAAACTAAATCATCATCTAACATCTTCAAAACCATTCTCTCGATTGGATGAGAACTTAGGATTTATCCATTTGAGGAACTTAGAGCATGAGGCATTATGGGAGTGACTTAAAGCTCCTTATCTTACACTTCCCATCTTATCTCACACCAACGACCCTCCTTCAACAAAATCTCCCAAAGTCTCCAATGAGGACCAGGCTTCTACTTCCAAATCTTCAGAATCCCAACCATCCACATCTGAACCTAAACCCTCACAAACATCCACTATACCCAAGCAGGTTAAATCCCTCGGTGTCTGCCCCATATCTAACCTCACTCACCCATAAGTGAAGGTAGATTTGAACCTTGCCTCACACAATAGTGGTCCTCAAACCAAGCTACAGAAGGCCACTAAACCATGATGGAGAACTCCTCCCCCACCATCACCATTGCCCTCCATTTTGGGCCCTCATCCTTCTACCTTAATAGGAGTGCTCCCTAATCCAACACCTAACAAAAACAAGTTGCCCCCATTACTACCTTTACCTACCAAAAACATCATTCCTCTAAAAAATTTGGCACCCCTCACAAATAAAGTGTCGTCTACTCGAGTGGCCACACCACCAATCAAAAAGGTGGTATGGAAATCTCCCTCAACAACTCCCAAACAAAAGTCATCAACACCTAGTGCATCAACAAGCGCAAACCCATTAGTGGGTTCATATGCTTTGATACTATGCCAACGTTTGCAAACCTCTAACATCACTCTCTCACCTATCAAACCATTTCAACCTCTTAGACCAAAACCATTATGGTTCAATGACACTAAAATCTACCTATATCATCGCACACCTGGACATGACACTGAAATTTTTTGTGCTCTCAAAGTTGCCATTCACCAATACTTAGAAAAAGACACCCTTCTTGTTGAGGATATTGTTGACACATCTCCAACACCATCTCATGTCTCTCCAACCTCTCCACCTTCATCGGGATCCCATCAACAAACTATGGTCCCTTTACCTCCTTCGTCCCCTTTATTCGAGATTAACACCATCAATGTGGCCACTAGGTCACAAACTTCAAAGGATAAAGCAAAAGAGAAAGTTGCTATTCCTTAGACCTACCCATTTGTCAAAACTACTCAACCACCCAAACCTAAGATTTCTATCTTGCATACATCCCAACCAACTTCTTCGGAGGCAATCCGTGATTCTATGGTGAAACAGCTTCACCAAACTCCCGTGAAGATAACTTTATATGACCTCATTCAAAGCTCTCCACAATATCGTCAAGCTTTAATCAAAGCTTTACAGGCAGTGGAGGTCCAACCTGAGGACCCCCAACCACTAGCTGCCTTAGTCCAATCATTACCCATCATCACCTCATTACCTTTAGTGATTCTAAAATTCCTACCTCCAACTTGGAAGATCAGGATGCTACCCTTTTCATCACAGCCTACATTGATTGAACTCGTATTAAGCAAGTTATGATTGATGGGGGCGTTAGCATCAATATCATTTCCACCCATGCCTTTGACCAATTAGCCCTCCCAAAGAATTGTGTGTCTAAGACTGATGCAATCCTTCGATCTTTTAATGACTCCACCGCCACTACCATTGGCACTATCATCTTACATATTTGTGTTGGTCCACGAATAATCCCAGAGCTCTTCTACATCATCGAGGGAGAGTTCCACTACAACATGTTATTAGGATGACCTTGGATCCGTGCCATGGCCTGTGTCCCTTCTACATTACACCATTGTGTCAAATTTGAACATGATGGTCAAGTCGATGTCATTCTCGCAGACCTCTCCCATTTCAAGACATGCAACACAACTTATCGACCCAACGATGTTCTCATTCCTTTCAAGACATCAACCCAAACACTGCCTCCACCCGCAAAAGCTTCAATAAGTACACAAATGGCAGTTATACCTACACCACCTCCTCAAGTGATAACAAAAGACCCTATGGAAGATACCTTCCAACGTCTTTCACTTGGGGAGTACCATTTACTCACCTTGGACATGTTCCAGACTCCTCAAGAATATGGACAACTTCATCACAATCCTAGCTATGACCATTTTATCGGAATAGTCATCCCTTATGGTCCTCCCCATCTTCGAACAAATCTCATCTATGGAGGGCTAGATCAAGCTCCCACTGATAGGAATCATCTTTCATCACCCCAACTATTTACGTCTGACTTCTCTTTTCTTGGCAACCCAAACTTTTCCCATACCTATCTTTATAGGTGTGCATGGAAGGGCTTTAGCTTTGGGTGCTACAAACAAGGCTCCCACCAACCCGTCGAACCACCAAATGACGAGGCCATAAAGAATGCCAAGAAGTTACATGGCTTGGGTTTTGAAGAACCTACTAAAACTTCTAAAAACCCTCTCCCTGAACCTATCATAAAACAATCACCTCCAAACTCGCCTATTCCCCCATCTTCACCTACGGAGTCGGTGGTTTCCATCCCTCCTAGTTTTTTCTTTGCATAAACACCATTCGCTTGGAACCCCTAACCTATCAACTAGGTGGGGTATCTAGGTCTCTCCCTCTCATTTATCCAATCCATTGATTATTCACAATGGGTGTCAAACATTGCCCCTGTCACCAAAGCGACTAGGGGAAATTTCTCCTAACCTCTCTAGTCCACATGACGTTTGGACTACTTGACATATTTTATCATCTCTCATAATCTCTCTAGCAATGCACGGTGAGATTTTATCAAGAGTACCACTCACTACACTATGCTAGGGGGACTTCTCTACAAATAAGGTCTTGACGGCCTCCTTATCCAAAACATGCCAACAACATCCTAGCCAACTTCACGTCCAACATTGACCACAACCTGCCTACAACCAAAATATGAAAGAGTGAGATTGCAAAATCAAAGATCTCATCCTTAAAAACCAACACGTGACCAATATGGAGAGAAGTAAATGAGGTAAGTTTGCTCCTAATTGGCTCAGACCTTATATCATAATGCACAAGTATGGGTCAGGGACTTATCATCTGTCTTCTCTTGAAGGCTGGCCAGAACCTAAGCCCCTTAATGCCTTGCATCTACGACCGTTCTATTGTTAATCAAGTAATCATTCACTTGACGTTTAGTTTGAGCTCATCGCTTGAGCAATCCCCATCATCGTCATTCCTATTCCTCTCAACCCTCAACCCTACAAGCATTAGACAACCCTTTTGTCAAGCATGAATGCTTTATCCTAATAAAAGGGAAACCCTCTAAACCTCTATAGACTTGTCCATGACCAAAAGTCTAAAATATATATATATATATATATATATATATATATACATAAACCTAGGATGCCTATTCAAAGGTCATAAAACTATAAATGTAGACTGCTCCCTCGAAGGACAGCTGCATAATTGCTGTAATTGATAGACTGCTCCCTTAAAGGACAGCTATTCAAAGACATTTAAATATACAAAATAGAATATAGACCACTCCCTCGAAGGATTTATATGCCTAAATATTGTTACAAACATCACTATCTCAGAATCTTCCCACATCGATCAACTTCATAATATGACTACAAAACAAAACAACATCCCCATGGAGACTTCCCGCATTGATCAGTCTACCAAAAAAAAAATTGACTGACAAACTATTAAGTCATGGACTTGTCTATAGTCGTTCTTAGGGTCACCTATAAAAGGGGAAAAGTTATCCCTACTGAAAAGGGTTTCCCTACCCTCACATATCACATAATCACACCTATCACCCCAACATACTCAAGGGATTTCGAGCTCATTTAATGTCAAGTGATTTGAGTACTTCTCTAACATAACCAATAGTCAACGACGCAATGCATGAACGGGGATTTTGTTTCCAAAAACCTTATCTATGTAATCAATATGGTCCTTGTTAATGAAAGAGCAACGTACCTTTCACTTCTTACACGATTTGGTCACATTCAACCAAATCATTACCTAACCAAACAAAACCAAACCAAACATTCTCAGACCACTAACATGACATGGTCCATTTCACATAGTTTCTATGGAAAAAAATACACATGGAAAATATCGACCAGACACAATTTATGTCAAGCATAAACCATTACTTGCTGAAGCATAAATAATCTCAATTCATTTTTAGCATACACCATTACTAATATGGAAAATTTCTAGGGATGAACAACCACTCAACCAATGTTACAGAATACACCATCACATAATATGGAAAAGGTTATAACATTGTCATACCTTCATCATTTATAACATGACCAAACCACCTATCAACCACTTTGACTCTTCCTCTAAACTACATTGGCTTGAGGCCCTTCACACAGGGGCTATGTAGGCAGCACTCAGTTGACATGGGGTCTTCTGAGGTTAGCTCGGCCACATCTGTTTGTTCATCTACTTGATGGACAAACCATTTGACCTCTAACCATGACTTAACCTCATCCAACCCATCCATAACCGACCCTCTTCCTCCCTTTTAAGGAGAACTACATTGGCCTGAGGCCCTTCAAATAAGGGCTATATAGGTAGCACTCAGTTGACATGGGGTCTTCTGAGGTTAGCTCGGCCATTCCTTTGTCCATCCATCTAATGGACCAACTATCTATACCAACCCAAAATCATGACCAAAAAACCAGCCCTGACATTGCAGAACTCACTTTGACTTCTCATGGGGCACATTGGAGATCACCGCCACCTCCCCGACCTAACCAACAACCTTGGAGATCACGACTATCTCCTTAGACGATGACCACTTTTGAGACAACTATGCCTTGGTTATTTTTATTGCATGCTACCTCACGAATAGATAGAAAAATTTTACACACACATTATGACCCTCATAAGTATTGGATCTCGAGCAAGTTGATCCCCACTACTTGTGACATTTTCGTGTTTCCAGGAGCACTTCCTAAGCCCAGGATACTTGGAACATGACAACCAATTGGAGCTACAACTTGGATTGAATAACCCAATCAGCTACGACTAAATGCTAGGGACTGGTTATTTTAATTTTAGCACTCCTCGACCTTTGACTATGACAATTTGACCTGACCATCTCATGAAGTGGTATACGCACAATCTTAACTTTCACAACATTCACACTCAAACTTCACCATATCTCATCCACTATCTATCAAATTGGCACCCAATTTCAAGTTCCCTTCCCTTGAGTCCCGCTTTGAGGGGGAATACCTCATCCCATAATCAGGGTAACCTACATTCATTTTTGTCTTGCAGTTCATCAGAACAACCAACAGGACAAAAAAGACCTCATCCCATACCTGGGGCAACTTACTCCTATTTTTGTCTTGCAGTTCGTCAGAACAACCAACAAGACAAAAGGGGCAAATGTAGACACCAAAATTGTGTCTACTCCTTGGTCGACTCCCCCCTTAGTCCCCTTGGTCCATTTCTAAACATTCCTAACCCACACACTTATTAATTTAAAATAATTACCTATTTTAAATTAATAACATCACCCTTGACACCTCACCCATGACACATCACCCTTGACATCACCCTTGGATTCCTCACCCTTGGATACCCTCATTTATCACCCTATGACTAATCATTCCAACTCTCTCACTAATCCTCATGCCTATTAAACCCACCTTTGACCGTTTAACCATGACCACTGAACTCGGTAGATGGAGGAATGGGCAAAAGGCTAAAAATAGCCTTTTTACCCATCCTCTAGCCACTGACGTCGGTCAACCATCGACCAACACCAGTGGGATCACCGACGTCGGTTGCTTAAAACTAAATTTAGACCTCGAATTCAACCTCAAATGCAAATTCTCTTGCACCCAAAATTTGACCTCTCTCTCTCTCTCTCTCTCTCTCTCTCTCTCTCTCTCTCTCTCTCTCTCTCTCTCTCTCTCTCTCTCTCTCTCTCTCTCTCTCTCCTAGACACACACCAAGCATCACAGGCTACAAGAACTCTGCATCAGTCACTCCACCCCTAATTGAAACATTGCAAAAAGTCTTCTACATTAGCTGCATTAGCAACAAGTCTTTTACACCTCTGGTTCTCCCCCAGGCAGAGCTAAGTATTCTTCTTCTATTTCATTCCAGTAATCTAGAATGTATTAGTAATCAATTTCCTTCTACTACTTCTTAATATTATCAACCAGACTCGGCTATCAACCAGATTAGACATGACTTTCTTCTTAGAGAGGCTAAGAGGCCTTCCCCATATCCTTACCCTTTTTGACAACCTATCCTCTACCCCTTATCCCTCCTAAGACCCTATCTATTGTCCTACAATCCTGCATAGACTCTCAGACTACCATAGACCATTTTGTCAACCCAAGACATCAACCTAAAATCTGTCCAAGAACCCACTGCCCCTACCAATGTCAGCAACATAACTGACGTCAGCACATTGGCCAACTGACAATGATAGACTAACTGGTGTCAGCAATATTGACCAACCAATGACGGCAGACTAATCAACATCAATGACTGTGATAGACAAATTACAAGAATCATGTACGCATTATTTATTTCTCTTTCTTTAAGTCATTATTATTTCTCTTTATCTAACATTATTTTATCAACAAGTGGATTGTCATCCCTCAAGGAAGTCTTTGCACTTTTGGGATCGAGCTTTTGGTTGGCAGTCCACCATATATCTATCTAACATTTTTTGTGTTTAAGTCTCTTTCTCCCTATAGGTGTCATCCTCCGTAGCCAAAGAGGAGCTCCTTTAATTGTCTAAATACGGTGTGCAACTTCATCTAGGTACGTACAAACCCCTGACCATTTAATCTTAGTTTCTTACTTCTTCTGAATATAGAAAAGTGAAAAATGTGTAGAAACAGTGCCGCTGACATTAACTGACAGAGTGACCGATGTCGATCAATATGACCAACATCAATCACTTTTAGCCACTGATGTCGGTAAGTTAGATGTCAATGTCAGTTAGGTTAGAGCCATCATCGCCACCCTAACTGATGTCGATTGCCTATTAAAGGTTGTTTAGGCCTTAGAAAGGTTAAAAATGATAATCTAGAGGGCCTAAGTCATGTTGATGCACTCCCAGGTGTGGTGATGGTCATATAGGTTTGTTTGATGGGAAAGTGTAAGTTGGTTATGGTGGTTACATGGTGATTTAGTCAAGCTAACCCTAGAAGACCCTGTGTCAATTGAGTGCTGCCTACATAGCCCATGCGAGGGGCCTTAGGTCGATGTAGTTCTCCCAAAAAGGGAAAGTGGAGGGTAGGTTATAGATTGGGTTTGACTAGGTTAGGTCATGGTTAAAGGTTATATGGTTAAAAAGACTAAAAAAGAGGTAGTTTAGGATAGGCAGTGAGCCTAGGGTTCAGGTAGGCAATGAGCCTAGGGTTTAGATAGTTAGTCCATTAGGTAGACGAATGAATGAATGGCTGAGCTAACCTCAAAAGACCCCATGTCAACTAAGTGCTGCCTGTATAGCCCCTATTTTAAGGGTCTCAAGCCAATGTAGTTCTCCTAAAAGGGAAGAAGATTCAAAGAGGTTGTTAGTTGTTTGCATAATATTTGCTAATGTTGTTGCGTGTGTGTTGGTTGGATGCAGGCTAGGTAGACATTGAAACTACGAGATCATCTCCCTACATTGTTGATGTGGATGCGTCGAGACATCATAGGGGATGAGTGGGCACATATGGTTGTTGTAGGGCTCAATGAGTTGTGGTGATATTGTTGAGTTACCAGGGATGTTAGTTTGATGGTGGCATTGATTGAGCGGTGGGATCATACCACCAACACCTTTCACCTGTCGATCGAAGAGTTGAATATTATAGTGGAGGATGTGTACTAGATTTTTTGGTTGTCGATACACGGGGTAGATTTATATGCATGCTCGAGAGAGGAGCATGACATTCATATGGTTACATTGTTTGGGGAGCACGTTGTTGAGGTGACCTACTATTCAGTGAGTTTTGCCTATGAGCCTATTTATGCTACTAATGAGGATGAGCATTAACTAGCCATCTTGATGATGATTAGCATCACTGTATATGCCCTTCTTGATGTAGATGGAGGGAGATTCTTGATCTCGATGATCAGGGTTCTGGCAAACATGTTAGGAGAGTAGATAGTTTTTACGTGGGCTCCAGTATTTTTAGCTCAGTTATACATGGAGCTGTGGGGGTACAGCTTGTGTGTGGGCCACCTCCTACACTATTGGGCTTATGATCATATCATGGTTACACAACCTCTTAGACTCCTAGTAGTGATCCAGGCTAGCTTTAGAGTTGGTTTTAGGTGGTGGCAAGAGGTTATGGCATAGACATGTGTGGATGCCATCGTCTGAGATATTGAGTATTATAGGGGTATTAGATGCCCTAATCCTAGTGGATATCATTTAGAGGCCATACTTCTTATATCCAGTGTTAAGAGGTTAGGCAGAGCAGTTAGTGGGGGTTCAAAGCTTGTGATGGGTGAGGGGCAGGTGAGCTGGCGAGCTTGAGAGAGTTCCTAATGAGAGAGTGCGGCACTAATATGGGTTGTTATAGGATGTGCCACCTACTCTCCCATAGTATAGACATGATGATATTGAGGTGCCCCTCCCACTGCTAGAGGAGACAGAGTGGCTAGATTTTGAGGAGATACCCATAGATCTAGGTGTGGTAGATCTGGGGTGTACGATGACCTACTTAGCTTGGTGGGTAGGTTACTATGCTGCAATTCAGAGGGGACCACCTCCCAATCTATATGTAATCAGTAGAGAGAGGGATGCTTCCATTTAGGTGAGAGATGCAGCATGAGCATAAGTGGCAGTGCTTCAAGGATAGGTGACAGTTTTGACAGCATAGGTGGTTGCCCTGACAGGGTAGATTACTACATTGCAGGGGTAGGTGGTTGCAACCCAGGAATATGTATTGGTAGGGTAGGGTTTTGGAGGGCAGGGCCCTATTTAGCTACCACCATAGTAGCTAGTGTAGTAGCTAGCTTAGCCACCACCAGAGCAGCCACTGTAGCCATTGGTTCAGTAGCCAGTTCAATAGGTAGTAGAGCAGCCACCTCAGCCATAGCCACAAATTTCTCTACAGGGCATGGAATCAGGAATGATGGGTCCACCATAGACTATACCTATATGTAGGTATAATACTACATTAGACAAAATCTCATATTATGAGGGTGTCATCAGGGAATTTCCATAGATCCATTGATATTCTAAGATGCTATTTTAGTAGAGATCTATGTCACGTGCCACTGCCTCCAGTTCTCAGAGACAACAACGGTCAAAGGGTGGAGATGATTCAGTATCTTTGTGACCACCACCACCACCACAACCTTGAGGTGTTTGTAGTTGTTGAGGTGTATATATATACCAGCTTGCATGTTGTTGACATGAGATGTGCATACATTTTGAGAGAGGCATATATATATTGTACTGTTTCAGATATTTTTTATGTATACCTTCATTTGATAGTTATATATATGAGATGTTTGAGATATTGACATGTTATGGATGTGACTTTGTGTTAGTTGTTTTGGTTATGTTAGTGTTTTTAGCATTTCACATATGTTTGATGGTACATGCTTGAAATGATGAGTGTATAATGATGTTATAGCCTTTTCCATATTGTGTGATGGTGTATGTTGTAACATAGGTTATGTGGTTTTTCATCCTTAGCAATTTTCCATATTGGTGATGGTGTATGCTAAAAATGAAATGAGTTTATTTATGCTTCAGTAGGTTTCCATATTGGTGATGGTATATACTTGACATAAATTGTGTTTGGTTGATAGTTTTCATGTGTATTGTTTTCCATAGAAACTAATGTGAATGGGCTATGATAATTGATATAACAAAAATTGGTATTTGCATTAAATAAATCATGATGTTAGCCACAAATTTCTCTACAGGGCATGGAATCACGATTGATGGGTCCACCATAGACTATATCTATATCTAGGTATAATACTACATTAGACAGAATCTCATATTATGAGGGTGTCATCAGGGAATTTCTATAGATCCATTGATATTCTAAGATTCTAGCTTAGTAGAGATCTATGTCACGTGCCACTGCCTCCAGTTCTCAGAGACAACAATGGTCAAAGGGTGGAGATGATTCAGTATCTTTGTGACCACCACCACCACCACAACCTTGAGGTGTTTGTAGTTGTTGAGGTGTATATATATACCGGCTTGCATGCTGTTGACATGAGATGTGCATACATTTTGAGAGAGGCATATATATATTGTACTGTTTCAGATATTTTTTATGTATACCTTCATTTGATAGTTATATATATGAGATGTTTGAGATATTGACATGTTATGGATGTGACTTTGTGTTAGTTGTTTTGGTTATGTTAGTGTTTTTAGCATTTCGCATATGTTTGATGGTACATGCTTGAAATGATGAGTGTATGATGATGTTATAGCCTTTTCCATATTGTGTGATGGTGTATGTTGTAACATAAGTTATGTGGTTTTTCATCCTTAGCAATTTTCCATATTGGTGATGGTGTATGCTAAAAATGAAATGAGTTTATTTATGCTTCAGCAGGTTTCCATATTGGTGATGGTATATACTTGACATAAATTGTGTTTGGTTGATAGTTTCCATGTGTATTATTTTCCATAGAAACTAATGTGAATGGGCTATGATAATTGATATAACACAAATTGGTATTTGCATTAAATAAATCATGATGTTATGTTAGTGGTTAGAAAATGTTTTGGTTGTATTTTATCAGAAACATGTGATGTTATTTATGATAAAATTGAGTTGAATGTTAGGTTCATAACTTTATAGTGAAAATTATGAGATGACAATATGCGAGCATATAATTTTAAGACACTACGTCCTAAAAGATAAACTAGCATGTGATGAAGGTGTGTAAGAAGTGAAAGGTCCATTGCTCTTTCATTGGCAAGGACCATAATGATAACATAGATAGGGTTTTTTCAAACAAAAGCCCCGTTCATGCATTATGTCGTTGACCATTGGTTTTTGTTACAGAAGTACCCTAATCACTTAATGTTAAGTAAGCTCAAAATCCCTTGGGTATTTTGGGGTAATAGGTGTGATTATGTGATATATCAGGATAGCGTAAGCCTTTTTAGCAGGGATAACTTTGCCCCTTTTATAGGTGACCCTGAGAACGACTATAGGCAAGTCCATCACTTAATAGTTTGTTAGTCAGTTTTTTTTTTTTTTTTTTGGGAGACTGATCAATGCGGGAAGTCTACTTGGGGATGTTTTTGTTTTGTGGTCATGTGAAGCTGATCGATGTGGGAAGCTTCTAAGAGGGTTCTATTTTTGTAGCAAAATTTGGGCATAGCCATCCTTCGAGGGAGTGGTCTATATTTTGCTTTGTATGTTTTGATTTCTTTGAATAGTTGTCCTTCAAGTGAGTAGTCTATTAATTATAGCAATAATGTAGCTATCCTTCGAGGGAGCAGTCTATATTTATAGTTTATGACCTTTTAATATTTTTTTAGGCATCCCAGTTTTATGTTTTTTTGTTGACTAAACTTGTAGTCATGGACTAGACTATAGAGGTTTAGGGGTTTCCCTTTTATTAGGACAAAGCATTAATGCTTAAAAAAGGGTTAACTAATTTTTGTAGGGAAAAAGGGTTGAAATGAATAGGAATGAGGATGACAGGGGTTGTTCAAGTGATGAGCTCAAGTTAAAAATCAAGTGAATGATTACTTGGTTAACAGTAAAATGGTCGCAGATGCAAGGCATTAAGGGGCTCAAGTTTTGGCTAGCCTTCGAGAGAAGATAGACAATAAGTGCCCGATCCATACTTGTGCATTATTATATAAGGTCTGAGCCAATTAGGAGCAAACTTGCCTCATTTGATTCTTTCCATATTGGTCACATGTTGGTTTTCTTTAAGGACGAGATATCTGATTTTGAAATCTAGCTCTTTCAATTTTTTGTTGTAGGCACGCTTGATGCGATCTTGGTAGATATGAAGATGATTAAGAGTGGAAAGATGACGTTCATCGAGTAACTCAAGTTGTGTTAATCGATCTTGACGAAAGTCATCATTAGAGAGCATGTCATATAAGGAGATGTGAAGAGAAGGTAATTGTACTTTAAGAGGCAAGATGACATCAATTCAATACACTAAGGGGAAAGGTGTAACACCTATAGGGGTTTAGATGCTAGTGCGGTAGGCCCACAAAGCGAAGGGAATGTGAGTGTGCCAATCCCTTCTAGTGTCGTTGACCACCTTCATTAGGATTTTAGTTAGGTTTTTTTTAGAAGCTTCTGCTTGTCCATTTTCTTACAGATAGTAAGGTAAGGAGAAGCTAAGTTTGATGCCAAAAGCATCACAAAGCTTTTGGATGGTTTTGTTTTTAAAAAATTTGCCATTATCAGTTATTATCTTGTGAGGTACACTGAAATAATAGATGAAGTGGTGGTTAATGAAGTGAATGATTTTGTCAGCTTTAGTGGAGATGAGGGGAACAGCTTCCACCCATTTAGTGAAATATTTAGTCACTGTGATAATAGACTGATGTCAGAGAGAAAAATGAGGGTTAATCTCACCAATTAGATCTAAGCCCCATTCTGAAAAGGGCCAAAAATCCTTAGCAACTTATAAAGTGTGGCTAGGGACGTGAAGTAGGTTAGCATGTTGTTGGCATTTGATACAATGCCAAACATAGTCACTACAGTCTTGGTTAAGAGTGGGCCAATAATAGCCCAGGTAGAGGATGCGCTTTGCAACCGAGTTACCACCGAAATGTCCTCCACAAATCCCATCATGGAATTGTTTGATGGCATGAGATGTCTCAGTAGTGGTTAGGCATCAGAGAAGGAGGCCGTCGAAACCTCATTTGTAGAGAAGACCCCCTAGCATGTTGTATCAAGTATTACTCTTGATAAAAGCTCATCATCCATTGCTAGAGAGGTCAGGAGGAATGATAGAATAAGTCAAGTAGTCAACAAGTTGTTTATACCAAACATCATGTGGACTAGAGTTGATATTGCCAACAAGGTTGATGTCAGTTGAGATATATGAGGGCAATGCCAAATGATGTACCGTGACATAGATTCTTGAGGAAGTAGATGAAGATGGGATGTGTGAGGTGAGAGAGGCCATTGTGTCAAAAAACTTATTCGTAGAGTGAGGAACAGTTTGTAAGAGATAATGGTCGAAAGACCCTAACAATGTGTCAACACAGTGTTTATATCATTGCAAAACCATTTTTTTACAAAGATATGAACCGCTAATCTGATTAACGACTAGTTACGAGTCACCAAAGATATTGATTGTCTTAATGCCCAAGAAAATGGTAGTTTAAAGCCCCAAAACTAAGGCTTCATACTCATCAATGTTATTGGTGCATTCGAAGTCAAGTTTGAAGGATAGAGGCATGGACTCACCCTCGTGAGGGATGAGAATGACCCCTGTACCCCCACTGAGTTGACATTTAGATCCATCAAAGAACATTATCATTTGATAGGGGATGTCATTGATGGATAGCATGGCGATAGACTCATCAAGAAATTCACAGTTAGAGGGTTGGTTATCAGGTAAAGGGGCATCTGCTAGTTGGTCAATGATTGTTTGCCCCTTTATAGACTTTTGTTGAATGAATTCCAAATCAAACTTAGCAAGAAGCATAAGCTAACGATCCATACGTTGGTTTTGGTATGGCTTAGAATGCATGTATTTGAGAGGGTCAGTGTGGGTGATGACATAAGTCTTGTGGTTAAGGAGATAGTAGCAGAGTTTGGAGGTGACAAAGACTAATGCCAAGCAAAGTTTTTTGGTATGAGTATACTGAGTTTTGTAGTCAATGAGCATTTAGCTTATATAATAAACTGCCTGCTCATGATGTTGTTCATCTTGATGTGCGATCATGGCACCTAAGGAATGATATATTGCCAAAATGTAAAGATAGAAGGGTTGGTTGCCTTTAGGTGGAATAAGGACTAGTGGAGAGACAAGATAGCATTTAAGAGCCTCAAAAGCCTCTTGGAAATCCTTATTCCAATTAAAGGAGACATCCTTCTTAAGGAGGTGATGGAAGGGTTGGCATTGGTCAGATAGCTGCGAGATGAAGCGATGAATAGATTGAAGCTTCCCTTGCAGGCTGTGAAGTTGTTTTAGGTTAGTTGGTGGGGGCATCTCGAGTATGGCTTGAATCTTAGCTAGATCAACCTCAATTCCATGGAGAGAAATGATGAAACCCAAAAGCTTCCCTAAGAGAACCCCAAAGATGCATTTCTTGGGGTTGAGTCAAATGTTATATTGTAGTAGGTGAGTGAATATTATTTTGAGAATGGTTAGGTGGTCATGGTGAAGTCTGGATTTCCCTAGCAGGTCATCCACATAGTCCTCCATGATTTTGTGGAGGAGATCGTGAAAGATATAAGTCATGGCATGTTGGTATGTAGCGCTTGCATTTTTGAGGCCAAAAGGCATGACCCTATAACAGAATGTCCCCCATGGGGTGATGAAGGTGGTTTTATGTTGATCTTCTCGGGCAATCAAGATTTGGTTATATCCTAAACACCTGTCCATGAGGGATAGCATCTCATGACCAGCCATAAGATCAACAAGTTGGTCGATGCTTGGCAAAGGAAAGTCATCCTTTGGGTAAGCTAGGTTGAGGTTGTGATAGTCAGTACAAATTCAAATTCCCCTTGTTGCTTTTGTGATAGGGACAATGTTTGACACCCATTGTAGATAATCAATGGGTTGGATAAATGAGACGAAGAGAAGATGTTGAAGCTCCTCTTTGACAAGGAGTGTGATGTGAGGATGCATCCTTTGAAGCTTTTGCCTGATAGGCTTAGCTTCGTGGTTCATGATGATGTTGTGGATGACAATATTGAGTTCAATATCGGGCATATCGCTATAGGACCAAGCAAAGGCTTTGTTATGATCTATAAGGAATGTGGTATAGTCGATTTGTTCTTGGGCATCTAAAGATTGACCAATCTTTAAAATGTGAGGAACATCAGAAGATGGGAGATTAATGTCAAAAGTTGATTCATTTAACATAACCTTTATTTCTGAAGGAAGTGATCATTATATGAAGGATTCATTTGCACCCATATAGGTGAGTATGGCACCATCGTTTAGGCATTAGATAGTGTTGATGCTATAAGATTCATCATCTATCATGTCTAGATAAATGAGAGGAAGAGACCTTGATACCTCACCTAATTGATAGGTCAGGGGTTCCAAGTGAATGGCATTTATGAAAAAAAAAAACTAGGAGGGATGGAGACCACCGACTCTGTAGGTGAGGGTGGGGGAATAGGCGAGGTTAGAGGAGAATGTTCTATGACAGTTTCATGGTGAGGGATCTTAGAGGGTTTTGTAGGTTCTTCAAAACCCATGCCATGTCATTTCTTAGCATTTTTGATTGCCTCATTATTTAGAGGCTTAATGGGCTTGTGGGGACCTTGTTCATAATGCCCAAAGCCAAAACCCTTCCACACACACCTATGAAGATAGGTGTGAGCAAAGCTAGGTCTACCGAGGAAGGAGAAATTGCAAGTGAATAGTCAGGGTGATGAGAGAGGATTTCTAACAATAGGAGCCCAATCTAACCCTCCATTGGTGAGATTAGTTTGGAGATTAGGAGGACCATATGGGATGACCATTCTGATGCGATGGTCATAGTTAGGGTGGTGATGAAGTTTTCCATATTCCTATGGAGTTTGGAACATGTCAAGGGTAAGAAAATGATACTCCCCAAGTGAAAGGCACTGGAAGGTATCTTCCATAGGATCTTTTGTGGTCACTTGAGGAGTAGGCATAGGTGTGATTGGTGTATGTGAGCTTGTCAAGGCTTCTGCAGGTGGAGGTGGTGTTTGGGTGGATGTTTTCAAAGGGATGAGAACTTCATTAGGATGGTAGGTCATGTTTCATGTTTTAAAGGGGGAAGGGTCAGCAAGAATGACATGAACCTACACCTCGTGTTCAAACTTGACACAATGATGCAACATGGAAGGGACACAAGTCATGGAGCGTATCTAAGGTTGTCCCAATAGCATGTTATATTGAAACTCCCCCTCAATGATATAGAAGAGTTCTGGAATTGTACGTGGGCCAACATGAGCATGCAAGACCATAGTGCCAATGGTATTGGTGGTGGCATCATTGAAAGAATGAATAAATATGTCAGTTTTTGACATGTAGTTCTTTGGAAGGGCTAGTTGATCATATGCATGGGTAGAAATGATGTTGATGCTAGCACCTCCATAAATTATAACTCTCTTAATGAAATTTTGATCAATGTAAGCCATGATAAAGAGGGTGGGATCCTGATCTTCTAGGTTGTAGGCAGGAATCTCAAAATCACTGAAGGTGATAGAGGCAATGGTGGGTAACGATTTTACTAAAGCAGCCAGTGGTTGGGGGTCTTCAGGTTGGACCTCCACTACCTATAAAACTTTGATCAAGGATTGGTGATGTTGCAGAGAGCTTTGTATTAGGTCATACAAAGACATCTTCACAGGGGTTTGGTGAAGTTATTTCACTATGGAGTTGTGAATTTCCCCTGAAGATGTTGGTTGAGATGTCCCCAAGATAGAAATCTTGGGCTTTGGTGGTGGAGAGGGCTTGGAAAATGGATATGTCCAAGGGGTATAAACTTGCTCTTTTCCTTTATCCTTTAGGGTTTGGGACCTGGTGGCCACATTAATAGTGTTGATTTTTAATAAAGGGGGAGAAGGTGGTAGAGGGACCATAATCTCGCGTTGGGATCCCGATTCAAGTGAGGAGGTTTGGGAGGCATGGGATGGTGTCGATAATTTGTCAAAAAGGTGGTCAAGTGAATCCTCAATAAGAAGGGTGTCCTTTTCTAGGTATTGGTGAATGACAACCTTTAGAGCATAGTAACTCTCAGTATCATGCCTAGGTGTGTGATGATACACGTAGATTTGAGTGTCATCGAACCAAGATGGTTTTGATCTGAGAGGTTAGTATGGCTTAATAGGCATGAGAATGATGCTAGAAGACTACAATAATTGACATAACAGTCAAGCATAGGAACCCACTAATGGGTTTGTGCTCCTTGTTGTAGTAGGGGTTGACAACTTATGTCTAGGAGTTGTAGGTGGAGTTTTTCATACCACCTTTTTGGTTGGTGGTGTGGCCACAGGCATAGATGGCACTTTCTTGATGAGAGGTGTCAAATTTCTTGGAGGAAATATGTTTCTGATGGGTAGAGAGAGTAATGGAGGTAGTTTGTCTTTGTGAGGTGTTGGAATAGGGAGCACTCATGTTAAAATGGAAGGATGTGGACCCAAGATAGAGGGAAATGGTGAAGGTGGGGGAGGAGTAGACTGATGTGGTTTAGCATCCTCCTTTAGTATGGTGTAAGGACCACTACTGTGTGAGGTGAGGTTCAAATCTAACTTCACTTGTGGGTGAGTTAGGTTTGATATAGGGTGAACACCGAGAGATCTAATATATATTAGCATGGTGGACACTTGTGAGGGTTTGGATTCAGACATGGAAGGCTGAGCTTTTGATGATTTAGAAGTGGAAATCTGATCCTCATTAGAGACTTTAGGGTAAATCATTATGGAAGGTTTGGAAGTATAAGGTGAAGCGGGATGTGTAGGATAAGGAGCCCTAAGTCTCTCCCATAACGCCTCATACTCTAGGTTCCTAGAATGGAGGAATCTTAAGTTTTTTTCCAATCGAGAGAAGGGTTTAGATGATGTTGTGTGAGGCCTTACAGTCGGTCCTTCAGAGGATTTGGGTGATTGTGAGAGCAAAAACATGTTGGACGCAGTGATCTTGAGCCAAAGGTGAGAGAGAACCATCACTGGATCTTCCTCGGCTGAAGTGGGTGAGGTGGCGAGTTCTTCTCTCGATGGAGAAGGGATTGGATAATTTGGCTCTTCAAGTGGATAGAGCGCAAGGATGATCATGCCTTCCACATGTGGTCTAGGAGCATGGAAAGTATGATCCTCTATTGGTAATAAGAAGGATAAGGGTGGGGCCATCGGTGTTGGTACCATCAAAGCATCCTCCAATATGGGAGAGGTCAAAGTAGACTCTCCTACATGTGAAAGGGGGGGTGGATGGAGGACTATCCTCCATTGGTGGAGGAAAAATAGGAGAGGAAGGCTCCTCTAAAGGGTAAAGTAGAGGGATGATGGCCCCTTTTACATGAGGGCATGGGGTATGAATGGTAAATTATTCTAATGGTAGAAGAAGAGGGAATGTGGGGGAAAGAGGAAAAAGTAATACGGGATCCTCAGGAGGTAGAAGAATGGGTAGAGGAGGTGCTTGATGTCATGGGGGTGACACAAGTGAAACGAGTTCATCCACGTGAGGAAGAGGGTGAGGCAAAGGGACCTCTTTGTTGCATGGGGGTGGTATGGGTAAAATAGGCTCTTCTACTTGTGGTGGAGAAATGGGTTGACCAACCTCTTTAGATTGTGGGAGAGGTTGGATAGGAATGAAAGGAAAGACCATATTGATCGTGCGTATGTTGCATTCTTGAGGGTAATCAGCCATGGTCTAAATATTGTTCTGACTTGGGGGATGGTTAGGAAATGGTTGCCTAAAGACATCCATGTTTTGGTTAGCCAGCACATTAGGGTTATCCAAAACAAGGTCCCCTTTGTCTAACATGTCTTAAATAATGTTTTTTAGGGTTTTACAATTATTCGTGTCATGACCCTTGACACGATGATAGTTACAAAAGTCAGTTTCCCTATACCATGCAGGGATGGCTCTTGAGGGGTCAAATTGGATAGGTGGTTAGATTTGAGGGAGGTTGAGGACTCCCTACTTCACTAATTCATCCAATACAAAAGCATACAATTCTCCTATTGGAGCGTATCATCACTGTTCATACTATTATTGGAATTGTCTAGTGATGTTTTGCGAAGTGGAGGGCTCAGATTGGTTGGTTGTGGTAGAAGATGGTGACCTAAGGACCACAGCATTCGTCAATCCCTTAGACTTGGGGTGGGAAGAATAAGGTTTAGAAGAAGAAGGGTCATTGGGTTTTGCATTGGTATTTTTGTTATGCAATTTGACCCTGTCTTCTTTGATTAAATGAAGTTCAAGCTTTTGAGCCATAGTGAAAGCTTCATCGATTGTGCAGAAAGTTTGAACCCATAGAGTGGATGAGATGTGCTTGGCACATGCTCTTGAAAAGAGCTCAATGAGCTCAGGTTGAGGTAGTGAGAAGGAGAGTTGGTTGATCAAACCTCTCTAATGGGTGATGAAGTCTGCTATTGACTCATCCTCAAATTGTCTAATGGAATAAAGATCTATGATGGAGACCTTCTTGGTAATATTGATTGGGAAATGATTGAGGAATAGATGAGTGAGTTAAATGAAGGTGAAGAGAGAATGACTCTTAATAGAGCTATAACAGTCAAGGGCGGCGCCAAAAAGTGACATAGGAAATGTGCAAAGCAATAACGCATCATTGTGCCCTATGAGGTAGCAAGCGTGTCTAAATTCTCACAGATGTTGTTGTGGGTCCTCTTTACTCTAAAAGCGAGTAAATTTTGGGGGTTCCCATTGGCTAGGGTATGGTTGAATAGGAACTGAAGGGTGGATAGGTTCATTGTATATTTTTTCATATGAAAGAACACTCCTCAAACCTAAAATAGATGTCTCAAGGTTGGACATCTTATCTATCAGCATCTTAATTAGATCGGTAGATGGATTGTCATGTGGGGCACCCCCTAAGTTATAGGGTAACTGAAAGGCATTGGATGGGGTGTATGACGTACTTGGTTACATTTGTGTAGGTGCAACATACTGATAGTTCATCATAGGGGCTGATGTCAAGGCCAAGGGGGCTTGTGCCATGAAGTTGGAGGGCATAACTTGATTAGATGCCGCCAAGGGTGGTTGAATGGTGGTGACACTAGTTAAAGGATAAGTGGTCACTCTCATGTTTATAGGCACAAGAGTGGATGGGATAGAGATAATCAAGTTCTAGAAAGGTGTTGAACTTGGTTGAATTGTTTGTATTTGAGGGGGTGCAAAAACCTTGATGGAGGTAGGGCAAGAAAGGATAGAAGAGGAGGCCAAATCTTGAACATTGGCCATGGTTGGGTTACTGGTCGAGGTAGTGGCCTAAGTGACCATATGTTGGGTAGCGGGTACTATTGATATCATTGCCGCTTCAACCAAAGAAGTTGGCATCCCATAAATAGGGTTGCCTAAAGGATCTCATGTTTGGCTTCTAGCGAGATAATGTTGGAGAGCCTTGACATTGTGGTCAAGGAATCTCTCAAAATCTTGATCCCCTTTTGGAACAATAGGAGGTTGATCAGGGGTAGGTTGGATAGGAGTATGCTTGGTGTCTGAAGTATACTCCATTAGATGACTTGGCATGAAGGGTGAAGGTGGGAGTGGTTGTTGACTCATGTTGTCAACAAGGAATTTGGCTTGGCTGCGTGTCAGGAGCATCCAAGGTGAAAGGGGTTCAGGTTCCAAAAACTATGTGTTTAGTTTCAAAAAACTAGAATTTGTGTTAAATAGCAATAAATTTGGGTTTTAAGCTTGCTGTTTAGATTTTTTTTAATTTATTTATTGACAGTGATCAATGTTAGTTATTTAACTGATATCAGTTAGAAAATGTTACCGACATCGGTCAGTTAACCGATGTCAGTGAAGGTTTAGTTGTTGACATTGGTGGAGAAACTAATGTTAGTTTTTGTGTAATTCCAAAAACATAGAGGATTGATAGTTTTTGGAAGAAGAAGATATTCTGAGTTGTTTTGGACTTCAAAATGGTACAACCTTACCAGCTCAAACACTTAGATAAAACTAGCAGAATAGATGATTAGGAAAGCAACCTCTAAAATGTTAGATTCCTAGGAATGAGTTTTAAAGTAGTGGTAGCTTATGCCTTAAGAGAATGTGTTGGGAGTTAGGCTTGTTGAACAGTTCCTAGAGAGGAAGTCTATGGCTAGTTTCAAGTTGTGTTATAGTGCTCAAAGATATTTGTGCTAGGGTTAGTACGTGTCCTGGTGTTGGGGCTTGCTCCCCTCACTTCACAAACCTAGAGCTGAGTTGGTCCGCTTACCCAAAATATACCTTTCCTATAGTTTATACTCTACTAGAGAACAGAGTGGGTCTTCCTCTTGGTGGTGAAATCTAAGTAGGATCATCAAGTGGGGTAAGGTATCCACTAGGTGATGAAATCCTAGACAGGCCTTGTCTCAAGTAAGTTTATGTGTTTGATTTGAAGTTATTATTGTTTGGTTGTGTCACATTTGTGCACTACAATTCATTCATAATGCTTTAATTACTAAGTGGGCTAAGTGTGCATCCAAGCAAGAATGAAATGCAGTAGTTTTTAACCCAAATCGAAATATGTTATTCAAATGCAAACAAATGGAGAAGAGGTAAAGAGTATGAGGTTTTTACTACTCTATGATGCATGCAAGAAGTAACAAGAAGAAAAAGAGATGTTCTTTTTAACCTCTGCTAATGATTTCCTTTTGAAACAAAAAGATAGAAGAGGTAAAAAAAGGAGAAAGAATTAATTAACTTTAAAAAAATAGAAAGTAAGAGAAGCTAAGTTTTTTATTTCTCAAGAAATAAAGGCAAAGAAGAGGGGATGCAAGAAGTGAATATTTTTCTAATGCATCTACATGAAAATTTGATTTTTAAAAGAAGAAGAATGAACCCAAGGAAAACTCCAAGTGTCCCACTGGGCATGCCAGAATGTTTCTCTAGATTTTCACTAATTACATTCAAATGAGAAAGAAACTAAGGTTAAGAGGTTATGGGTTTGATGTTACCTAGATTTAGTGTGCACTGTATCCAAGCCTTGTGGGAACTCCTCTTTGGCTGTGGAGGAAACACCTACAGTAAGAATGAAACTTAAATAAGAAAGATGTTAGAAGAGGCTATGGTGGACTACCAAGCTACGCGCTTGGTCCCAGAAGCGTGAAGCTCCTTAAGGGATGATAGTCCACTATTTAAAGATAAAAGTATTGTAAAGGAAGAAATGATAAATGACTAAATAAATAGGAAAGTAGATGGTGTGTACCTATTCCTTGTAATCTGTGTATCTTAGAATGCTATAGAAGGCTAGCTGAAGGTTCTGTTTGGTCTAGATGGGCTGTTTGGATGGCTTTTTGGTTTGCTGGTTCAGAACACAATCACTGACATCAGTAGGTCTACCAAGGTCGATCAGGGAAATGGTGTCAACGTTAGTTAGATTTCCAATGTCAGTCTGGCTAAAGCTACCGATGTTGATTGGTCTACCGATGTCAGTTTGAGTTGTAGATGCCAACGTCAGTTGGTCTGCCAATGTTAGTTGGGGTTGTTAGCCTTGAATGGCTTTTAGAGTAATTTTAGGATAGACAGAGGGATTTTTGGAAGTTTAGAGGTTGGTTCAGGGTTGTGGGAAGGTGAATGAGGTCTGAGGAAGGGTATAGGTGGAGGATTAGTGTGAAAAGGGGGCGAAAATAAGGGGAAGGCCTTTCAGCCCCTCCATAGAAGAAGTCAGGCCTCTTGACAATATTTAGAAATATCAATGAAAACTAATTGACAATATATTCTAAAACACTGAAATGAAAACCAAATTACTTAGCTTTATAGGGTGAAGAACTAGAGGTGTTAGAATAGTGATTCCCATTATAGCTGATGTGACCGATGTTGTGAGCCAATGAAGTGAACATGGATTGCTTCAATTTAATAGCTTGAGGTCTTCATACAATATTTCAATCTAGTCTCTGGAATGATTTGTGTAGAGCTTCGGTAGCCAGGAGAATGATAGTCAAATTTTGATGCTTGAAATCTCAGAGTGTGCATGTGAATGTGTGAAAAAGGTCACCTTAGCTCAATGTTAGAGCTTGGCTTACGTAACCGATGTCATTGATCCCACAGGCATTGGCGTAGGACTGCCGATGTTGGTTGTGGGTTGACTGATGTTGGTGGAGAGAGAATAGGTAAAAGGGCTATTTTTAGCCCTTTGCCTATTTCTCCACCTGCCAAGTGCCTTTTCCATTGGAGAACGGTCAAAACAAGGGATTATGAGGCATGGGAGTTGGTTAGGGAGTTAATATGGTTTGAGAATAGGTCATGGGTAGTTAGGGTTTAGAGGACCTAGTCTCAGGCTGACTCATAGTCTAAGAAATGGTCTTAGGGTGAGGTGTCTAGGTGAGGTGTCCAAGGTGAGGTAATTAATTTAAAATAAGTAGTTTTTAAATTAATAAGGTGTGCAAGTGTGGGTTAGGAGTGTTAACATTTAGAAGGGGACCAAGGGGGGTTGACACGATATTGGTGTCTAGAATGTTGACATGTTTTTTGCATGCACCAACATTCTAGGCTCATCTCTTGACTTCCTCTCTTGAAATGAGACTCATGATAATATCTCTAAGGTTTATATCTACTTGGTCTAGGTGTAGTAATAATCACTTAATGGTTCATTGTGACCATTCCATTTCAAGGGACCTTTGTTGGTATACCGAATCCAAACTTCAAAATTTATTTCAATGGGTTTTGGTTACTTGAAAAATGTAAAATGTTGTGTGGATTTATTATTCCATTTGACTAAGTTTTGTGTGGGTGTTTAAAAAATATAAAGAAGCATTCAATTTGGTTTTTCCTATTATAAAATCAGTATGTCTAGGGTTTCATTTAGTGTATTTGTAGTTGATTTTTTAATTCATTCATTCCATGTCTTAACATTAAATAGTAAAACATTAAAATGGAGAAAAAATATCAATGATTAAGATATTTATCTAGGCATAGATTGCTTTTAAAACCTAGATTAACAACTGATTAAAAAATAAGTAAAAGAGAAGGGAGAGGGAAGAAAATAAAAGCCTACAATTATAAGGACAAATTTTAGATCACAAGAACATAACCTCCATAAATTGGTCTTTGATATAATCAACTCTTACACAATCAAATGTAGAGCTAGTGTAAGCTTCCAAGAAGAGAAGACAAAGAAATAATAACCACCACCACTCTATACATGTGCAAATAGAATAAATAATCCCAAGTCTTATATTAATCATGAATACATCATTTGATAATAAAATTAGAGTTCATTATAATCATTCTCCTAAAAATTTTCTATCATAACATCAGGGGAGGAAATAAGGGAGAGAAAATAAAATAAAATTTTATAAAATGAAATTGTAGATAAACAAATTGGAGTTCATTACAATGGTTCTCCTAATATCTTGTGGGAAGAGAAAAAGCCAACCCTTTGAGTGTAAAATACAAGAAATATATAGTTTATTGGTCTTTCATGGGAGATATTTTCCCTCTAAAACCATCCAAAAACTTCATAAATTCTCCATATACATCTTTCCCCAACCTCTCCCTCCAAATTTTCTACTTTTATTGTTTACAAGCTAGCAAGACCAAAAATGAAGTTAAAATTAGCAATTAAAAAAAATGAATAGTAAATGGCACACAAAAACATGAATAGGTTTTAAACTATGTATAACTAAGAAAATATTAAGGTACCATCATGTCTAGGATGGATTCACCTTTCTCTTAAATCAAATGGTTCAAATTTTTGACACTCAAAGTGAAAGTTATCATCAAAAAAGGAAGACACCCCTAAAAGTGGCCCAATAAACCTAATCATGGTTTTCTTTAGGGGACAGATGTATTGGGTATACTTTTAAGTTACTTTTTAAAATTTTAATTTCTAAGTTCTAATTGAGGTTTCAACTCCCAATTATAACTATAGTACACTTACATACCCAATTGGGCCTTTTTCCTTGATTACCATAGTATTTTATTGGAAGGAAAGTGATTTTTAAAAAAATAGGCCATAATATCTAGTCAGGATATTGGGAGTGAAAACCCTAATTAACATCAAACTCAGTTCTAAATCCATTCATGTGACCTAGTTAGGTATTTCAACCCCAATTTCCACTACCTAGCCTAATGATGACAAGCCTAGAACTAAGTGGGGTTTGATCCCTGATTAGGTTGAAGGGTAACCTTTGAGGCTCCTCAAGACCTAGTTAGGAAACCTAAATAATGAATGGAAAACCCACTGATTCCCCCTTCCATTATGATTGGGAATTAAATCTTGATATAAACTATGTTCCCACCCCATGAGCCCATCCTAAGACCTAATCAGAATAAAAGTTTTGAATAATACTATAATCATCGAGGACTGACCACCTAAACTCTAATCAAGGATTTATATCCAATTGGAATTATACCTATATAACATCCCCTAGCCTAGACATAATCAAATAAATTTATTAACACTACCATTTCCATGAAAACATCCCCAAAGATATATTCGAGCCTTAAAATCCTAATTAGGTCTAGGGACATAAAAACTAAGACTTGGGAAAAAATCACCTAAAAACTCTAATTATAATAAGAATAGGAGAGAGAAGACCCTAAATACCTAATTAGGGTTTGAAAGCCTTATTATTTATAGGGACTTAAACAAATTTAAATGAAGTTTATTTAGACCTACCTAAGAGAAAAGACAAGTTTTCATAAACCTAGCAAGATTTTGTAAATAGGATATAAAGATCAATAAGTCACTTCATGGAGAAGGTCAAAACATGAAACTTGATCAAATAAGCCTAATGAATATGATGGAGTAGGTTATAAATTCCTAAATGTAATGAAAACCAAAATTACACACTGGGGAAAATGAGATACCTGAGTAAGTCATAGAACAACCATTCAAGAGACACTGCAATTGAGATAAGCATCTCAAAAATGTATTTCCACTTGAAGAGTAAAACATAAAAATTGTAAACATGAAAATGTTTGATAGTATGGGATATGCCTTTGAGATCTAATAGTCATGGAAATAAAGCGACCCTCTGAAGTAGCTACATGGAACTAAGAGAGTAGGTAGGCAAGAATTCCAATCGAGTAGAAATGTAAAAAAACTTTGTTTGAGGGCCAAGTGTTATATATTAAAGTTTACCATTAATATTTGGTCATCATAATTGGATGGGTTTTGATATCCCAAAGGTCACATAAATAAAAATTACCTCATATATCAAGTTAAGATAGCCAAGCTTCAAATACAAATTGAGGGGTCAAAACTCCACTTCTACGTTAAATGAAAAATACAAAGTTGACTCATAGGGATGTGTTATTTACAATAATTATGGTTTCATGTCCCATTTCATCACATAAACCAATATGGATTAAAAAGGAAACTTGAGAGTGTTGATACTAATGAACTATGAGCATAAATAGGAGAAAAGCAAAAGGAAAGAAAAGAGCTTTCCTAATTCTTAAAATAATTAGGGTGTGTCATGTAGGAAACAACATTATGGATTGATTAATAACATGATTATTGGCCTTATATAATCAAAATTAAACTTGCATGGGCAAGAGAAGGTTATACAGTGCCCAATGCGAAGGAAAATTTGATAATAAGATCATAATCTAAATCAATGATCAATATACATGTAAACACACCAAAAACATAGAAAATACTAGGCTTCTAATAAAATTATGTGTCTATATAGTCACATAAAATTTCACTTGAGTGTAATGAGTGTCATTTGAGAGCACCCTATCCCTAACTTAGCCCTAGACCTCTCTTAGGTCCTCTTTCGATCCTTATCCAACTTTCATGTAGGTATAACCCATCCCTAGTTATACCAAAAATAATCCCAAACTAGCTCTTAGGCATACAAGCCCATACTACACTAGATTATGCCACCTAAACACCAACACATCCCTTTAGACACTAGCGCATTATGTTAGTGACCAAGGGACCATTTTATTATATCTTACCTCTTTTCTCCTTCAATGAACATATTTCCATTTCTTAAGACACTTTTGGTTCCACCTAGACCTATTCCACATCATAAAAAGTACCATATCAATATATATACACCACTTTTATCCCTTTACCCACTAGATGGAAATCATATGCAAATACACATAAATAAGCTTAGGAACAAGTTGTGCAAATCAAGGTCATTGATTCATATTCTACCTTATGTATACAATAATATACATTAATCCTAAGCTCAGATTACTTAGATTTTTAGTCTCAAGTCATACTCAAATCACTCAAGTCAGCACTCATACTATCATTCACTTGGACTTGCACTAGCACTAAGATTAGGAGAACTACATTGGTCTTGATCCCCTCTCACGGTATTAGTATGTAGGTAACTCTTAGCATGGTTGGGTTTTGAGGTCATGTATAGCCTATTTAGCTAACATTACACTTTTTCTACTTGTACTCCTCAAATACCCTAACAACATGGAGGTTTAAGGTTTTGCACCCAAAATTAGTCAAATCAGGTCACAGATAGAGAATCAAGGTTCATCTTCATAGGCATAAGTGTCTCAAACTTAGATGAAGGCATATCCATAAGTTCACAATGTTATATAAAAAATGACACTCTCACAACCTTGGAGACACTAGCATAGTTTTCTACCATCTAAAGGACCGCATTATTGTCTAGTAAGGTTTCTGACACTTATTTCTAGTTTTCAACACTCTACATAGCTCTTATACCAAGTTTTAGCCTATCATTCACCTATCTTAATTAGTTAAAAAATAATTATATCTTTTTGTAATTCATTTCTATTTTTAGAATAATCAATTAGGTCAATTATTTTACAAATCAGTGGCTATATTTATTACATATTTATTCCCTAGTTTTAATATTCTAGAACCTTAACAAACTAGGGTTTTAAACTCCATAAATCCATTAAAATTTAAATCATTTGGTGAACCCAACTTATTTCAAATAGTGTAAAACCCCTAACCCTAGACTACCTTTGGGGTTTATTTTTCCAACCTTCTAGAACTCATACTAATATTTTAGATCCATGTATCTTTTGATTTTTGTTTTGTCTAATCATGATAATAATGACAGAAGGTGTTTATCACTTTTTTATGAAAAGTTTTCTAACTTTATTAGCATGCTTGTTTCCTTTCATTTGGAATGAATTCAAATAATACATAAACACATATGTATGTGATGTTTTATATCAGTTCAAATATATGTCATATTTCATTATTTATCTAGTATGTTATTTTGATCTCATGTGGAATTCGACTAAGATGAAAATCCTTACACACATAGAAGATGTATTACATAAGATAACAAACACATTACCTAAAATTAACAAGTCTCCTTTAGATTCTTTTTGCTCTTTGGTTCACTTTGATTCCTTGCCATTGCTACTAGACATTAGAGAACACTAAATTTTTTGCTTATCCCTCCTACTTCTCAACCCTACAAATCTAGCTACTATCTCACTCCTAATACCAACTCTATGCTCATAGTGGACCTTGCAGTACATTCTATGATGTCCACAAGTTTTCCTAAAGTATGGTAGGTTAGCCAAACCCATGGCTACAACTTTTTCAACCAGAGTAGTGTTCTTTCAACCATAATTTCCATTTTATAAATCCTACAACATTCTAACACATCCAAAATATTTTGTATGTAACACTTTATGATACTAAGGTGCCTAAAACAATATAGCTATCCTATGTTGCTTTTATAATCAATACTATGAAATGTACTAAAGAGCATATATCATTCAAAAAATAAGATCTCCCACTTCAAAACATCATTGATCAACATCTACCTCTTCACATCGCATTACAAATTAACGAGTTGGGTTTCAAATGAGTATTAGTTAACAATGGATCAAGGTTAAACATTTTTAATATCTCTTTTCTTTGGCTTCTCAATATACATGCTAAGGATTTGGATCCTTCTAATATGAAAATTTGTGGATTTGAAAATATTTCATGCAAATTTTTGGGTCAAATCACACTAAACTTTACTTTGGGACCTAAAACACTACCTACAACATGTCAAGTTATGCCCAATGATCTTAATTACAATATATTTCTCGAGTGACCTTGGAATCATGATATACATGTAGTTTCATCAATTTTACATGCATGTTTAAAGTTTAGTTACAAAGTTCATATATACACATGCCATATGGATCAATAACCATTCAAATATTATTAGCATATAGAGCCTTCATATAATTATATTCCTCACATGGATTTTGTGATGATAATTCCAAACTCTATTACACATAGCTCATGTATGACTCCCTCAAAAACCTCAAGCATACATTATAATAGATTTACTCTCCATTTGAATTGAAATATTTATAAAAAAATGGATTACACAAGACAGGGCCTCAAAAAACATGAACAAGTAATTCTTCATCTTATTAAGGCATATGATGAAAAAGGTAGTTAAGTACTTGGATATAGGGATAACACATATAATGCTAAGTATTCTCAACATATAGTGTTTTATTCACCCATTCTATAGATAGATAATACATTAAATCATGTCTTTGCACTCTTAGTTATTTACCCTGATCTTATTGATAATACCCTTTCTCCAGATTTACTTACCTTTGACAAATTCTATAATGATGATCTCTTATAATTATTAGGGGCATATGAGGATCTCCCTGAATTATATCAAAATAACAGGTTTCCTCACTCTATAAATGCCTAGGCATACTTTGGTGAGTGTTTAGACATTTTAGATAATATCCCACCTGACACAAATGACACCATAACTAAAGCACCTTACACTACTAATCGATCTATATTACTTAATGAATAGACATTCAAATTAAATTATGGCATAGAAATTGATCCTTGGATAATATTATTGGTTTACACCTTGTGTAAAGAAGAAGATACAAATATTTTGGAGGTTTTAAAATGTTTCTTTAAAATTTTTGATTGGGCATATTTTGATATTCCTGACATTGATCTTTCAATCGCATTACACAATTTACACTTTATCTAGACATGAAGCCAATTAAACAAAAAAAAATTAAAAATGCATCCCAAGGTGCATCTTTTAGTCAAAGATGAGATACAATAGCTTCTTTATCTTGGTTTTATTTGACTAGTTGCTTACCCCAAATGGATTTCTAACATTGTGCCAATTGTTAAGCCTAATGACCAAATCTGATGTTGTTGTGATTCTAGAGACTTAAATAAATTATGTCCTAAGGATGACTTTCCTCTACCCAACATTGATATGATAGCAGAATATATATAAGGCTATGAGATGCTCTTTTTCATGGATAGTTTTGCAAGTTTTAATTAAATAAAGATAGTTGAGGAGGACCAATAAAAAAATTATTTTACCACACCACGGGGCACATTCTACTATATCATCATGCCTTTTAGACTCAAGAATATAGGAGTAACATACCAATGAAATATGACCCATATTTTTCATGATATAATTCATAAGACAATTGAATACTATGTTGATAACTTGAAAAATCAAAAGAGTGATAACACCAATGCAATAGATTTTTGAATAGTTGAGATAATATAATGTACAACTAAATCCCAATAAATGTGTCTTTGGGGTTTCATTTCATAAAATTTTGGGCTAATAATATCCCAACAAGGCATTTATTTTGATCCAAAGAAATTCCAAGTTATAATGGGAATGCATCCTCATACAATTTTAAAGCAACTTTTATCTTTACAGGGAAAAATCTAGTCAATACACCACTTTGTGGCACAAGTAGTAGATAAGACTCAGTCATTCACAAGATTAATTAATAAGAATACAAAACTTGAAAGGCATATCACATGTCAAGTAATATTTTATGCACTCATAATACTTGTTGAACCCACCTGACTTGATACCACCAATACCTAATAGACCACTTTTCCTCTACTTCTCAATGATAGTCTAGACATCAAAAATCTACACACTAGTGCTTCTAAATGTTGAAATACCCTTGGACCTACCCTAGGACCCCCTTGGGACCAACCTAAACTTATTAGGATTAACCCAACCAATATACACTTAGTTTCACCTAACTAAAAAACCCTAACCTTTAGGACCTATTCCTGTGGAGCCTTATCATCAACAGTCAGGGTGACCATTGACGGCCAACACTCGGAACCCCCAATCATCGATGATCAAGATCTACCTTTTCACCAAGATCATGTAAGCTCCACTCACCCATTTCTAAATATAACCTTGTCTAATGTTTTTTGTGATCCTTTGAATGGATTAATTATATTTATATGACCCATTTACACCTTCACTTTCACCTTTTGCTTGTGCTTATAAGAGAGAGAGAGAGAGACATGGGAGGTCAAATCCATCTACAATAATTATCAAGATCTTAATCATCTAGGATTTTTATTTTATAGGTCAATAAATTTCATCCATGTTATCAATCATATTATTAATATCCAACTCATCATTTCCTCTCAACCAAGCTCTTAGGTACCATTACTCTAGTCGAATCAAGCCAGATTTCACCTATAGGATAACTATGCCAACCACTCACCCAATCAATTTCTAGTAAGATAAGTGCTTATTTTTTACTATTCACATACTTTTATCCCATTTCACACTTATCCTAGCCTTATTCCAACTCCTAAAATTCACCTATGGAATCTTATCATTCAGTTGTTGATCAAACCCAAAAATCACCATCAACCACCGATGGTCAGGCATAACCACCAATGATCACCTATGGTAGAAAAAATAGAAACTTAATTTCACCTACCTAACCCTAAAAAAATCTATTTTTCTATGTTTTTAACCACTCATAAACTTCTTTTAGATTTTTTGAAGTATACCTCAACTCGTTAACACTAGTACTAACTAGTTTATCACTAAATAGATCATTTCTAGTCTATTTTCTTAGCAAGCATTCTTGTGTTAAGTTTTATTAATCTTATTTAATTGATGAAAATACCTTCTTTCCAATTTTATCAAATTTATTGTTTAAAACCTATGGATTGACAGTGCTTAAGGAAGCTCTCACTTTCAGGATCTAGCTATCGCTAGGCAATCCACCCAACTATCTATCTGTCTAGGTCTTCCTCCCAAGCCAAAGAAGAGCTCTTCAAAATATTATGATTCAAAACATGCATTACTAAAAAATATTTAACCACACTCATATTGGGTTTCTTTTCTCTCTTTCTTTAGAACTTAAGTGAAAATTTACATGAAACATTCTAGCATGCTCGATGGGACCTAGATTTTTTACTCATGTTTTCTTTACATTTGTATGCTCTTCTCTCTATCTATGTACATAAATGTATCTAAAATTTGTTTTGGGTTTAAAATCAACTACATCCATTGCTTTATTTTAACATTAGTTTTATTTGAATTAAATCATAGTAATCTTATCGTAGCATCACTTTTATTGCACACACTAGTTAGACCACTTTCATCAATCAAACATCAAAATAATTTGAGATAGCCCGACTAGGATTTCATCACCTAGTGTTAACTTTACCCATTCTTGGAAATCCTACTTTGAGTTCATTACCAAGGGGAGAACCAACTTAGCTTTCTAGTTGAGTATAAATTCTGGATATCAATATATATTGGCTAAGAACCTGATACCCTTATCACTGTAAGATTGTGAAGTGAGGGGTTAAGCCCTAATACCAAGCCACATATTGATTCCAATACAAATTATTTTGAGCACCTAAACAACTTGAAACCAACCATAGACTATTTCTAGAGTACCTGATCCACAAACCAATTTCTATCACACATTCTCATAAACTAAGGCATAAGCCAAAAATGAGATTAAAAATAACCTCTAGGCTTAACATACTTCATAGTGTGTGTCTTGATTGCCTTGATAATTTTATTGTCTTATTATTTTTTGAGTGGTGATTGTGTTCTTTTTTTCTCTCCCCTTTTTATTCGTATGATTCTCACTTGCCAACAACAAATAGACCTAGTAGAGCAGAACCCATCACTTAAATCAACCTCTTCTACCTCCTCATCTATGGAGTATGTCTTTGAGGTAGAAGGTTAACCTCATCCATTGGGATCCCATAATTTTACTTAGGTATTTCCCTAAGGAGACATGGATTTTACAAATTTTTTAGACAATAATCTAGTTTCCCTTTAGCATTATCATAACACCTCCCCTCACCATATCTCAGTTTCAACTCCACCTAAGCATCCTCCTTATGAAATTCCATCCCACCTTATGAAGGGTATCCTTGTTGTTATGATCACCACCTAAGCATCTTCATCTGCTAACCCTTCTAACACCATAGTTTAAAACCAACCTATCCAACTAACCACTACCCTTGCACCTTCCACCCTTACTAATGACTCCTATACCTTGGGGACAACCCAACCATTAACCTATCATGCTCCACTTGTTTCTAGAACACCCACCATTGGTACTACCAACCTCCCCAATATCAAACCTAACCCATCAGTCAATACCCCTTTACCAATCTTAGGGTCATTTATCCCTTCTACTTCAGCACCCATTAGCACAAATGTCACTACCTCACCTCTTATCACCAACCCAGCTACCACCCATACCCAATCCATAAGGACTCCTTAGTAGTTACCCATTACACCCAATCTAGGATACATACCTAACCCACAAGGGTATATACCCACTACCCAACCACCATCATCCACCTACCCTACCCAACCTCTAGCATCCACATTCCAATATGTGGTGGCCTCTCAACTGCCAAACAATTACCAATATGTTTCCCAAACTCAACCAAAATATCAGCCTTACAATCCTTTTGGTGCACCACCTCAAACTAACCTAATGAAAATGCTAATGGGAAATATGACCAACTATGAGTCATCCATTTCAGGGGCTCATAACATCCTATCCTATGATCAGATTTGTAATGAACCTATCCATCCTTCTATCCCCATCAGACCTTACCCTCCTCAATGGGAGCTTCTAAAATTTACCAAATTTCAAATGAAGGAGGACCCACAACAACACCTTAGAAGTTTTAGGCATGCATGTCACATGATTGCTTATGATGATGCCCTTCTCCTTTGAACCTTCCTCATGTCTTTATCTAGCCCAACACTTGACTAATATAGTGCCCTCACCAAGCATTCCATCTTTTCTTTCACCCAACTAGCACAAGTCTTCTTAGATCACTTTTCCATTAACATTTATAGGGAGGTCTCTATCAAGTACCTCTATTCTATTAGTAAATTTGATGATGATTCCATTGCCAATTTTCTTGCCCATTAGAGAAGCTTGATTAATAAGATTTCATTTTCCTTACCTCAAACTTATAGAACTCTTTTCTCAAGCCTATACCAAACATATATCTTCTACACTACGTGTCCAAATATTCAAAAGTATTGATGAGGCTTTTACCATGGCATGTAAGCTAGAAAATTGAGCCATAGATGAGGGTAAATTGAAGTTACAAAACAAGAACTCTACCTTTAATACCAATTAAACCTCTTCCTCCAAACCAAGCAACCAATCCAATACCAGAACCAAGATGAGGGGAACTACAAATGTCATCATCCTTAAAACCACCTCTCCACCCAGTGTCAATCAAAAAAATTATCCCACTATCTCTAGCCAAAATATAAGGAACCTAACAAGAAGCAACTAAAAATAATTCACTCCACTTGGAGAATCTTATACCTTGGTTCTGGAGAAGGAAGTAAAAGTTAACCTTATATAACTTCCATCAAACCTTCCCAACAATTTGATTCTTCTCATCCAACACATTTTTGTTACAATGATAATGACCTCTATGCTTTTCATCAGGTAATTAGACTTGACATCAGTCGATGTAATACTTTCAAGAATGTTGTTCAGAGCCTTATCAATAAAGGGGAACTCATTTTGGATAATCCTAATGCCCCTCAAAATCAAGCTCTTAACATCTTTAGGAAATATTTTTCTAGCCATGCCCTTGTCAAAGGCGAGGAAAAATAAGATGAATATTCTTATGATGCCCACATGGTCAATATGGTCCTCGATATGCCTATCATCCAACCTACCTATTGTTCCCCCACTTCATCTACTGAGGTGGTGGAGTCACTTTCCCTTCTTTCAAAGGTTCAAAATGAGGAGGTTCCTTTTTCCTCAACTTCACTCATATATTCTTTAGAATCATCAATAACCCCTTGAGATAGCCAACCCAAATAGAAAACCATTTTTAGCCTACCATCTCCCCTAACTACAAATCAAGCCATAACTATGGACATTGTGCCCAGGGGAGCAACTTTCTAACAGACAACCCTCATGAAGTGGCTACCTATCCTAAACTTACCTCCCTTACTTGAGTAAATGAATGAGGCTATCAACCCTCCTCCTAAACCCATAAGTTTATCCTTGACACCTGCTACCTAAGAGGCCAGATTAGTATATAAACCTTTTTCCAAACTCATTCAAAAGTTAGGTATGTCTATGAAACTAGACATAGATCAAATCACTTTTTATCAATAGTTAGGGCTTACCTACATCAACAAACCTTTACCTTCTAGCATACCTCTAACAAACTAATCCATCATCTCTCCACCAATTCTTGAACCAATCCAAACTTTTACCAACCCCTCACCTTCTCAATCAACCAAAATAGTCATCACATCACCAACCAAACCTTTCAAAACTCTTGGTGCCTTCTCTACTCAAAGTGTGGTTCACCCATCTTTGAAAGTAGACTTAACTTCACCCAAACTTATACTTAGGTCTCAACCCACACCAACCAAGAGGGTGAAAAAATTGAAGGGTTGCATGACTAAGACTCTACTCCCCTCTACCTTACCCTCTATCTTAGGGCCTCACCCTTCCATTTTGCTTAAAAATCAATCCCCTTTTAACATATGTTGGCCACTGCCAGTGATTACACTAGCCCACTTTTTATCTGATGCACCAGTCCTTCCTTGATTACCAATAGTCAGACCATCAAACTCAGCCACCCTAACTACCAACATACCTAGACCAAAACCATCAACTAAAAACACCACAATACCCAAGCCATCTCTCACCAAACCTATTTCCACCAACATGCCCATCTTACCAACCCAAACCATGATCCCTAAACATTTCTTACCTCTAGAAGAAGTCTATATGACCATTCCTTAAATATTATTGCAAACCTATTTCCTCACATTACCTCCTATTAGACCTTTCAATCCTCTTGGTCTAAAGTCAACCTAGTATCATGACCATCAAATATAATCCTATCATAAGACACATGGGCATGACATGGAAATTTACAAAGCTCTCTAGGCCATTATCCACCAACTCTATGATGAGGATGATATTTTAGTAGATGACCTTCCATCCATTCCTCCACCAATATACCCAATAGTTAGTCATCAACACATTCTTAATCCCCCACTCTCACCTCAGAGTGATGGAGAATCTACCCAACTCCCCATCACACCTTGCACATCTATCCATACCATTAATGTGGTCACATGATCATACTAAAAGGATAAATGGAAAGCCAAAGTGTCCATTCCATAGACATACCCACCAACTGACCCTAAACCAAATTAGATCCAAACCTCCATGTCTGTATTGAAGCCTAAAGTTACCATCTTAGGCACCTCAGAATCTAACCCCTCTAAATCCATTAGGAGGCTCATTCTTAAACAAATTCACTAGACCCTAGCTAATATGAGCCTCTACGATCTCATTTCCACCTCACCCCACCATCATTAGGCCATGATAGAGGTTATGCAAGATATTGAGGATAAACCAGGAAAATCCAACCTATAGAGGCCTTTGTAGGTGCTCTCCAACTCTCTAGCCTTGTTACCTTCAAGGAATCATAGATACCATCTATCCATCCCAAGGACTCAGATCCCCCTCTTTTTATTAAAGCCCACATCAACCAAACCCACATCAAATGGGTTATGATCGATAGGGGAGATAGTATCAACATCATCTCTTCCCATGCTTATGAGTAACTCAAGCTATCAAATAATGTCATGTCCAAAACTTTAGCCATCCTTAGATCCTTTAACAATACTATGACCACTACCTTGGGAACCATCATCCTTCACATTTGGTTAGGACCTCACATTCTCCTCAAACACTTTTATGTGGTTGAAGGTGAATTCCAGTATAATTTTTTACTAGGGAGACATTAGATCTAGGCCATGGGTTATGTACCTTCTACCCTCCATCATTATGTCAAGTTTGAACATGAAGGTCAATTTATTACAATACAAGCTGACCCTAGCCATTTTGCATCATTCAATATGACCTACTGACCTAATGATGTTCTCCTACCTCCATCTAAAGCACTACAAACAAACACCACCAAGCCCTCACCCATAGAAGTTGAAGCCATTACTTCCTCTTTCACTGAGGCATCTACCAGTGTGTTTATCCTTATAGACTAGATACCCATCATTGATCCTTTGGAACCTACCTTTCAATGCCTTACCCGTAGATAATACCATATCCTTACCCTTGATGCCTTCCAAACTCCCCAAAAATATAGAAAGCTCAACCACCAATCATGTTATGACCCCAACATTGGAACCATTACCCACTTGGGGCCTCTCAGCTATCAAACTAACTTTATCTATGGGGGAATTGATAATATACTTAATTATTCCACCAATCCCTCTCCACCTCAACCATTCACGTCCAACTTCTCTTACTTGGATAACCTAGACTTCACCAAACTATACCTCCATAAGTGTGCCTAGAAAAGATTTGGTTTAGGATGATATGAGCATGGCCCACACACATTGACTTTGATTAAGACCTAAAAGCCTCATGAGAAACAAGACCTTGGTTTCATTATACCTAATAATAATAAATCAAAACAAACTACCCCTACCATTGTTCAAGAAGAGACCCCTTCCTCACCAACACCCCCTCCACCTGTGAGTGAGGATGAGGATATCATCCCACCTAACTATTTTTTTCATCAACATGATTACCTTCAACCACCTAACATATCAAAAATAAGGTGAACTTGTATCCATCCCTTTAGTCCATCCTAAACTAGTAGGAGAAGACTCTCCTACCATTCACACTATCCAATGCTAAGATGATGTTTCTATTCTCACTTACCTTGGTATACTTGATTCCTCCATCCATAAATCCTTACTTATAGAGACCTCAACCATGTTTATTGAACCCACCATATATATTGACATAGGCACTCCAAAAAAACCCCATGTTATCAAACTAAACCAAACTCTCACCCCTAAGGAACTATATGACTTCTTTACCTTCCTCCAGGACCATAGTATTGCATTCACTTGGTCATATGCCGATATGCCCAGTATTGGCCATGCCATTACCACCCATAACATTTTGACTAATCTTGACACCAATCCCATCAAATAGAAACTCCATCACATGCATCCTCAAATAGCTTTCCTTGTCAAAGAAGAGTTATAATGCCTCCTTTCTATCAACTTCATTTAACCCATTGATTATCCTTAGTGGGTTTCAAACATCATGCCTATCACTAAATCCATTAGGGGACTACATATTTATGTTGACTTTCGTGACCTCAACCTTGCCTACCCAAAGGATGGCTTTCCTCTACCTACCATCGACTAACTTGTTGATCTCAAAACAAGCCACGAGATATTATCACTCATGGATAAATTTTTAGTTATAATCAGATTCTGATTACCCCTAAATATTAGCATAAAATTACCTTTATCACCCCATGGGGGAATTTATATTATAAATTCATGCCCTTTGGTCTTAAGAACATTGATGCAACCTACCAATGTGCCATGACCTATATTTTCCATGACCTTATCTATATAATCATCAAATACTATGTGGATGACCTTCTCAGAAAGTCCAAACTTTGCAAAGACCACTTAACCATTCTCAAGATTATCTTTGAGTGATTTATCCATTATCATGTTCACCTCAATCCCAAGAAATGTATTTTTATGGTCTTTTCAGGCAAACTTCTAGGCTTTATCATTTCCCTTCAAGGAATTGAGGTTAACCCAACCAAGATCAAAGCCATCCTTGAGATGCTACCTCCAACCAATCTTAATCAACTCAATAATTTTTAGGGGAAGATCCAATCCATTCATCATTTTATCTCCAAACTCTCCAATTAGTCTCAACCCTTCCACCACCTCTTGAATAACAACATCTCTTTTAAGTGGAATGTTGATTATTAAAAGGCCTTTGACGCACTCAAAGATTACTTTCTATCTCCACCTATCCTCACACCTCTTAAGGGTGACCAATCTTTCTACCTTTATATCTCTACCACTGACCATTCATGAGGGTCAATTCTCACCTATTAGAAACACCATAAACAGAAAGTTGTCTATTACATTATCCACACACTTATCAAGTATGAGACTCAATACACACAGACTAAGAAACTTTGCTTGGCTCTAGTCTTGGTGGCCACCAAAATTTTCTGCTACCTTTTTAACCACAAAACTCATAACTAATACCAACCCACTCAAGTACATGCACTCCAAACCATACCAAAACTAGTATATGGCTAACTGGCTTATGATTTTAGCTGAGTTTAACCTTGAGTTCCTCCAACAAAAATTAATCAAGGGGTAAGTCATTGCTGATCAATTGGTCGATGCACCCCTAAAAGACACCCAACCTCCCCCTCTTGAATTTATAGACAATTCAATCATAAGTATATCTTAAGTGGGATTTACCAATCACGTAACCATGTTTTTGATGAATCTAAATGTCAGTAGGGGGGAGAGTTGGCATCATCCTTATCCCCCTTATTGGTGAACCAATTCCTTTGTCATTTAAACTTGACTTTAAAAGCACCAAAAATGTGGCCAAGTATGAAGCCTTAGTAATAGGTCTCTAAATTTCCTTAGCCTTAGGAGCCAAACTATTCAATATCTTTAGTGACTCCCAACTTATAGTCAACCAAGTCAATGGCATTTAACAGTGTAAGAATGAAATGATGTAACTGTATAGACAACTAGTTACATAACTCCTAGCATCATTTAAACACTACCATATTCAAACCACCCCATGATCTACCAACAAGATTTTTAATACCATGGCTTCTCTAGCATCTCAGATCTTGTCAACACCTTCAAACTCCAAACTATCAATCATTGTCCATTCTCTCACCAAACCTTCCAACACTAAATCAGACACTCCAACCATCTTTAGTGTGGAAGAGATTTTGCTTGACCTTTGGTATCAACAAACCTTTGATTACCTTCACTTTATCATAGTTCACTCTGGCCTCTCTAGGAATGCTCATCAAGCATTTAATTAGAGCACCTCCCATTAAACCATTATGGGAGGAATTCTTTACAAACAAGGTTTTGATGGCCTCCTATTCCATTACCTTCATGGTCTAGAGGCCTCTCATGCTATTAAGGAGATACATGAGGGTATCTATGGGGGCCACTTTAGTGGACTCAATGTGGCTAAGTGCATCCTCCACTTGGGCTATAACTGGCCCACCCTTAACTAAGATTGTTATGATTATGTGAAAATTTGTGTCAAGTGTTAATAACATGCTAATTTACATCACGCACCTAGTAATAGTCTTCACATTTTTATGAAATTTTGTCCCTTTTCACAATGGGGTCTAGACCTTAACAATTAAATCAACCCCCACTCTTCACAATGACATCATTCTATCATTACCCTGAATAAATATTTTACCAAATGGGTGGAAGTTATTCATCTTATCTTCATAAAATTTGAAAATATTATCGAATTTATCACCCACCATATCATCTGCCATTTTGGTGTGCCCCATAAAATCATCATTGACAATGGAAAATATTTCAAAAATAAATAAGTCTAGGGCCTTTTTGACATATTTGGCATTAAACTCAACTTTTCATCACCTTATTTCCCATAAGTAAATGGACAAGTTTAAGCCTCTAACAAAACCCTCAACAACATGCTTAATAAAATGGTTAATGCCTTAATTTAGGATTTGCACTTGCACATCCCTTTCACCTTATGGGCATATTTTACTAGCATTTGAACCCCTAATGGTGCTACAAATTTTTCTCTCATGTTTGTAATTGAGATTGTATTTCCTATTGAAGTGCAAATACCTTCTCTTCACATATCTTTGCATGATCTTATTTTAGAAAATGATTATCATCAGGAATGTTTAGCTCAACTTAAGCTACTTGATGAGCATCATTTATCCACCCTTTTCCATCTCCGTGTATATCAATAAAAAATCAAATGTGTCTTTAAAAAACACCTAAAATTTTGAGAATTCAATATTGGAGATCTTGTTCTCAAGGAAAATCAACATGTAACTAATATGGAGAAAAGCAAAAGGGGAAAATTTGCTTTCAATTGGCTTGGACCCTACATCATAACCCATAAGTATGGATCAAGAGCTTATCATTTGTCTTCTCTCAAAGGCAAACCATAACCTGAGCCTCTCTATGCTTCACACATGTGTCCCTTTTATTATTAAATAGGGATCACAATCATCATTTATCTAACTTAAGATCATCCCCTACAACCATATTCACTTCCCTCTTTTTAGGGTCAATCAAATAAAACTAAATCATGTCATTATCCATCACAATTATAGCCTAATCTTGAACTATGGGTACCATATCTCTATCCATGGCATGATTCTCATAGTACTTCCCATCTCTTTGAGATTTATTCCTATGGTCATTGTCACCTACACCCCTTTTTCATTGACTAGACCTTCGATTCAACCTAGTTTTACCTTCATAAAGGTAACCCCTTGAGCATGTATAATCAATTCTATGTCAAGAGAAAAAAATATCAAAAGTCATAAACAACCTATGGGTCATTCTTAGCATTTGCACACTACTCCCTTGAAGGATAACTATTGAAAAATCATTTGAAATTGCCAAACATAAGGCGGACTGCTCCCTTGAAGGATAACTATCAAAAGCATTTTAACTATGCACATAAACTTAGACCACTCCTTTAAAGGATGGTTGATTAAATCATTTGTCGAATATATTAATTTCTTGGAAGCTTCCCACATTGATCAGCTTCTCGAACCCTAAAATAAAAGTAAAATAGCAAAAATAAAAGAATTTTAAAAGCTCTAATCAGCTCTCATAAATTCAATAATCTTGGAAAGCCTTAATCGACTCTCCTTAGTATACTTCTCACATCGATAAGTATACACTTTATATAAACATAGACTTATTTATACTACCTCTTTGGAAACCTACCAAAAAGGCATACTAGTCTCACTAGCTATTATAATTTCACCCATTCTCCCTCCACATATCATGTGCATGGGACCATGAGCTTACTTGACACAATGTGATCAAGATACTTATTTATAAACCTAAGAATGATAATGCAAAGCATCTAAAAGGCTTCTCTTCACTAAGATAATCTAGCTTTGGGTCTTGATTCAGTCCTTATCAATGAAAAAGCATTGTATTCCTTTTTTTTATCTTTTATTAGTTCATGTGGATATACGTCTCATGATTCTTATCACTTTCCTACACATCTAGTTTGTTATCTACTTTATGTATTTTCATCTTTAACCATATTCACATTCTACCTCTCTTATTGTGAATAATAAACATCACATCAAAATCATGAACATTATCAAATGTGTCAACAAGCAATACCATATATCTCTTTATGTGCCAAACATAATGTATGCATATCACAATATACTATAAGCATCAACCTATCCATTTACAATTATCATATCATATGAGCCTATATGCATATCATTACACCAATATAAGCATAAACCAAACAATGAGAAAGACATCATATCATATACCATTCCATCCATATGTCCATAAATAAATCCATTACATTATCATATAAATAACACATCATATCATATCCATGAACAAAATCACAACATCATAACTATCTTTTTAACATCACATGCCTAAGATACTAACTAGGACACTATCATACACCACAAGTCAGGAACCATAAGCCATAACCATAATCATAAACATGAACACCACATGAACCATAAGCATCCATCATGTATAACATCAAATACCATACATAATATACATCAATCCATAAAAAAATAATACATATAACAATGTATCAACTATCTCAAAAAAATATAGATCTCACTACATCAATGTGTAGGCCAGTATCAAAATACTACATCACAATAATGCATCTAAACATAATCATGGGCCTACACCACTATCACTAGCCCCATATGTGCCTAAACTTGTACCTAGTGATAGTCCCTTTGGGACCCTTACCTAACACACTATACTAGCCCACTAACCTAGAGTCGCTATCAAGGGCCCATCAACCAAACTAGCTTTATACTCTGCATATCTCATAGCCTAGGGAAACTAGTCTAGCACCATCACCTTATAGTATTTGATCTCCTCTATGATATCTAGGTACCATGACCATGGCACTATCCCTGGTGGCCCTCCTATTGTTACACCTTCTCCAACCCTCTATCTTAGTAGGGCCCTCTCTTACGTAACTATACCTAGGGATGCCTATGCCTAGTCTCTCTCACCTGTAATGGTGGAAAGCTAACCTTGAAATATGGTGATTTGGCCTTATAGTGTAGCCATCTATCCCTAAAAAACTTGTATTTGAGCCTAGGCTATAGCCAATGCCACCCTTGCCTATCCATCTTGGTCAACTAGATCTACATCCATTGACCCCACCCATCTATCATCTCCACCCACATTTATTATTATATAGATCGATTAGTACCAAGCCATATAACCATCTATGTACCCTATATCTTCTATAAGGTCCCTAGTAAGAAGATTCTCAAAACCATCATCTAAAACTATCAAAGTAGGCTGAGGCATTAGCAATTGAACCTCTAAATCTTGCCTCTTATATCAATGATGTGGACCTAATACACCTTATATCAAGCTGACTGGCACCACACCTAGTCAAATGGAATCAACTCAACCTCACCCTCTTGACGGCCTAGTATCTACCTATAACTCTGCATAGTGAGGGTCTACCACTTATAATGTGGTGAGATGGGAAACTATAGATATGGTCTTTAGCTAATATCCTCAGCTACTAATACACTTAGGAAACCTCTAAACCAATCAACATCATTTACTCCACATCCTACCCCTAACGTATCATAGTCATCTCTCCATCTCATAAAACTAATAGGGAACTCCAATTATATGTACTTTACTCATGACAATCCCATTGACCTTAGAACTTAGATGTGCTCATAATCCCAACAATGAAGAACCAGGCCTATGTTAATACCATATCTTTGATAGTGTTTGAATCCCCATAGTTCCCTATAAATTTTAACTAGCAAAATTAGGATCCAACCAAATATTATTCTTCCAAGCAACAACTCCACCAAAATAGCCAATAATACATAAGGAAACCTCTCACTACTGGAATCTAGGAACCTAAAGCATGTAAACACGATCATCAACATCATCATAAGCCTCCTCTCTTCTAGAACCCTCTCATTTAATGTTGTGTATCTAAACCCTCTAGTATGCCACCAAACTTGGTTGCTATTATCTTCATATAGATACTCAACATACTCATGCTACTCCTCCCACTTTATCTATTAAATTGCCTTACCACATAGTAGGGTCAAGTGATCTTATGTATATCCTCTTGGAGAATAGTCATCTCCCTGATCAGAAGTAGGAATGTATTAGTAACAGGATCCCATCTCTCAATGAGTGCTACTATCATCTATGTGTCCCTAGGAACATGCTAGTAATACCTCATCATTCCTAGCCTTAACTCCTCCATATGAACCCAATTATCCATAGTCATCCCCTTGAGAATCATAGGGAAGATGTGTGACATGGTTTGTGCATCTATATCTACTCTTGAGCCTACACCAAATCAAAAAACTTGGCTTAGACCCTAACTGGTCTCATCTACCCTATCTTTTAAACATGCCCCTAATCCTAACCTATTTTACCTAACCATAACCATAGCCCATTTATCCCTTGCACCTAACCTATTTGATAAAACTTCAAACCTAACCACTTATCTTAATGCCAACCATTAAAATTTAAACTTGAATACCATACCTAAGCCCTAAACACTTTTAAAAACCCTACCCTATCCTAGCTAACCACTGGTAGTCATGCTAACCATTGATGGTTAGGGGCCCCTAGTTCCTAGGGTGTTAAACATCAACATTCAGACTTAACCATCGATGGTCACCTGTGGGTGTTTCATAGCCAGAATGCCCAAAACCCCTAAGGCCCAAAACAATAAAAAAAATTTAAATACACTAACCTAAGCACCCTACCTAGCTAACATGCTACCCAATTTCCCTACCCACCCTATTAATTTGACACTCTACCCACCATTTTGACCAAAACCTCTAAAAACCCTACCTAGGGCATATAAGCCAAAACAATAATTTCTTGACCTACCCACCCAAGTAAATTAAAAATAGTAAAATCAAACTACACTACCAATTTAAATGCATCCCCTACCTCATTCTATGACCTCTTCCATAGTCTGATCCCATGAGCAAGTGCATGTCTGCATCCTCATGCTTCCTGCATCTTGGACCCATGTAATCACCCACACACTTCTAGCCAATGAGCAACACCCTCCTTAACAAATACCTTCCTTACAAAGCACCAAAATCACCAAAGCTTAGTCAAACATAGTGAAACAATAACAATGACAAAATAACTTTTTTTTTTAACTTTTACCCCTAGATTTTTAGGGTTTCCCCTGACCATCAATGATTAGGGTGACCATCGATGGTCACCTTCTAAGGACCCTGACTACCGATGGTCAAGAAAACCTTTAGACCCTTAATTTCACTTTGTACCTACAACCTACCAAATCCTAACATAACTACACTAAACTTTTTCCTACTTTGGAGATGCCTTTCTCCCACCACCCTAACCACCTCATCACCTCACCATTGGTCTATTTTAGCCTATTTAGCATGCAATTTAGTGACACTTATTACTTGGTCCTTTTATTATAGTGCAAACATTTCCATGTTGACCCCTTTTACATTTTATGCCACCTCACACATATCAACCTTCTTGTGTCTCACTGAGAGTACTTCCTACCTTGGATACCCATGACACTTGACCCATTTATGTTTTCCATAGGAGCACTTTCTACTTTGGATACCCACTGGAAACACAAAAATAACTTAGGAGACTTGCATTTATGAGTGTTCCTAACTACTACACCTATAGGTGATCACATGGTTCACTCCTCATTTATCCTTGGCACTGACCCTTATTTTTACCAACTATGGTAACCTAGTCTATGCACAATCTTGGCTATTGCACATTTTGTTGCATTTTGTGCACAAGTTTATGTCTCAAATGCTTGACCTCATGTCACAACCTTATGACTCACCATTTACCACTTATCAAACCCATAACTACTTGAGCTTCACTTGACCAAATCCTATTTTGATGGGGAACACCTCCTCCCACTCTCAAGGCAACCAGACCCTTGATCCATCCTCTATTTTTTTCACAACTCATTCAAGCAAGTTGCACAACAAAAAAGGGCAAAATGTAGACACTAAAAATATACACACTTGTACTTTCAAATGTTAAAATACCCTTGAAACTACCCTAGGACCCCTTTGGGACCAACCTACACCTATCGATCCTAAACCAACCAATCTACACTCAGTTTCATCTAACTAAATAACCTTAACCTTCAGGATCCTATTCCTGTAGACCCTGATCATTGATGATTAGTGTGACCATCGTGGTCAGCCCTAGGAACCCCCAACTATCGATGGTTAGGATCCACCTTTAGCTAAGAACATGCAAGTTCCATCGACCCATTTATAAATATAACCTTATCTAATTTATGTCTTGAGATTTTAAATGGATGAAAAAAAATTTAGATGACCCATTTACACCTTCACTTCCACCTCCTACTTGTGCCTATAAGAGAGAGAGAATTGGGAGGTCAAATCCATCTACAATAATTATTAAGAGCTTAGGCATTCAATAATTTTATTTTATAGGTCAATCAATGTCATATACATTATCAAGCCATCTTATTGATATCCAACTCACCGTTGCCTCTCAACCAAGATCTCAGGTACCATTGCTCTGCTAGAATCAAGCTAGATTTCACCCATAGGCTGACTACACCAACCACTCACCCAATCAACTTCTAGTAATATAAGTGCTTATTTACTAATATTTATGTACTTTTATTCCATTTCACAATTAGCCTAGCCTTTTCCTAGCTCCCAAAATTCACCTATGGAATCCCATCATTTAGTTTTTGATTAAATCCATAAATACATAGTCTATCACCGATGGTTAGACCCTAACCACCAATGATTAAACCCCAACTACCTATGGTCAGGCATAACTACCAACAATCACCCCAATCATAGATGGTCACCTATGGTAAAAATACCAACAATCTATTTTCACCTATCTAACCCTAATAAAATCTAGTTTTATGTGTTTTTAACCACTCACAAAGTTCTTTCAGATTTTTTGAAGCATACCCCAACCTATTAGTGATAGTAGTAATTAGTTTATCACTAATTAGATCATTTCTAGTTTATTTTCTTAGCAAGCTCTTGTGTTTGGTTTTAGTAATCTTCTTTAATTAATGCAAGTACCTTATTTCTAGTTTTATCAACTTGATTGTTTAAAATATGTAGATTGATAGCCCTTAAAGAATCTCTCACTTCTGGGATCTAGCTATCGCTAGGCAATCCACCCAACTATTTATCTAACAAATAAGTTTGCTTTAATGCTTTATTATCTTCAAGTCTTCCTCCCAAGCCAAAGAGGAGCTCTTCAAAATCTTTTGATTTATCACACACACAACCAAATAAGTTTTTTAACCACACCCATATCAAGTTTATTTTCTCTCTTTATTTAGAACTTAAGTGAAAATTTACATAAAATAGATAGATCATGCACTCAGTGCACTCTTGGCACAACATGGTGATCAACATAGTAAGCAAGCTATTTAATACATCACTCATACACTTGTTGATTACAAGTGAAATTATCTGACAATAGAAAACCTATGTTTATCACTCATATTTGCTACTCGAAAAATACGGCACTATATAATCAACAATGAGACACAGATTATTACAAAAGTAGATCCTTTAAATTTTCTTATGTCTAAACTACATCTCTCAATATATATCACAAAATGGGTAATGTTACTCATATAATTTGACCTAAATATTATGTTACAATAATCAATAAATGACCATATAATCATAGATCAATTAGAAATAGCACCACTATTAGACACCAATCCTATCAACGATAATTTTTTAGATGACTTCACAACTTAAAATACCACTTCTAACGCATGGAAAATGTTCTTTGATGGTTCTAGATGTGCATCAGGTGTTAAAACAATTTTTTTTTATCAACCCACTTAGGCACATAGTACCCCTTGTTTATCGATTAAGTTATCATATACAAACAATATCATAGAATAAGAGGCCCTTATCCTCGACCTCCAAATAGCTTTGACTCCCGAATAAAATCTATTAAGGTCTATGGGGATTCATAATTAGTTATCAATAAAGTTACAAATGTCTACCAAACCAATGAGGAACATCTAATTCCTACAATAATATGGTTAAATGTCTATAAAAAATTATTTTAATACATCTCTATCAAAAATATTCCTCACAAAGATAATCATCACACTGATGTAATGGCTAGTGTGGCATCATTGATCCCCATTGACATCAATGATGATCAATATATCTTCACTATCAAACAATTATAATCACCATTGGTATCCCATGTCAACCTTATAAATCTAATATTTTTAGCCACTATGCATAGCACAACAACATCTAAATGGTTTTTTGACATATACAATTTTTTGCATAAATCCATTACACCATATACTTTCACTAGGAATGATAAGAAAAAATTATAGATAAATTCCCTCTACTATGTCATCATTGGTGGGGACTTATTCAATAGATGTTTTGATGGGCACTTACTCTAATGTCTAATATCTGAGAAGGATAAATTGACCATAATTCAAGTACATGATAATGAATGTGGTGGCCATTTAAACAAAAAAGCAATGTCACATAAATTACTTTGATAGGGATATTATTATCCCATCATGAAATAAAAATTTCAATAATATTCTAAATTATGTGACAAATTCCAATTACATGGAAGCCTACACCATGTTCCTTCACATCAGTTACAACCCATTGTCTCCCTCTAGCCATTCATGCTATGGGGATTTTATCTAATTGGTAAAATAAATATAGAATCAGTAGGGGGTCATAAATTCATTATTATAGATACAAAAATACTTTACACCCATTACAATCCATAAAAGGAGAATATATATGTCATTTTCTCATGACCAACAATATTTCCCATTTCTACCTATCGGCAGCCACCATTATAGATAATGGAACTTCTTTTAAGAATAAAATAGTGAAGAAATTTTGTGCTAAATATAATATCTAAAATAAATTCTCTACTCGATACTATCCACAAGGCAATGGCTAAGCAAAATCTACAAACAAGAAAATTAACAGTATCATTAGTAAAATGATTACCAAATGTGTGAGGATTGGCACAATCATCTTATTTATGCATTATGGGCCTACTGCACTATTTTTCATACACTAACAAGAGCTACTCCTTATTCATTAATATATGGAACTGAAGTAGCTATCCCACTGGAATCATAAATTCCATCCTTACAAGTTCCCTCAAAGGTATTATTAGAGATGACTAATACAGAGAGAGCTGTCTCCATGAATCAAAAAATTTGGATCACACATGCATCCAAGCCACATAACACCTTAGAGCATACCAAAAATGAATCCAACAAGCCTACAATAGCCATGTTCATAGTAGTGAATTTGAAGTCAATAATCTCATCGTAAAAGAGAACCTCAAAAATGTTAATGCCAAAGAATCAAAAGGCAAGTTCAAACCAAAATGACTTGGCCCATATTTAATAATAGAAAAGCTCAACCCAAAGGTATACTATCTAGATTCACTTGATAATAAGGTAATAAAAAAATCCACTAAACATCACGCATCTACATAGATTTTATACATAAAAATCTCACATTTTGCTTGTATATAGTTTCATTTTCATGATTACTTGTACATATCTTATATTTAAAAAATATGTACAAAATATAATATGTTCAAAATACAAAAACATTAAAATATTGCTCACAAAATACAAAATTCTAAATTATATTCATTTCCATGTTTACATTCATTATATTTTCCAAGTACTACATATGATACACATGTTAATGTAGTTCAATTTTATCATACATACATGCTTCACTTATTCTTTTCGAGTGTTCACAGATTCGTATAGGTCTCAAGTCCATCACATAGATCCATATTTGCTACTATCTACCCATTGGAGGCACATACATAGATACATAGATTCATCATGGATACATTCACCCATTGGGGGCATCTTATACACAGTTTCTGCTTACTAGGTTATACCATTTTATACTACACTATAAAAATTTTCATGACTACTACTACTATAGACTCAGTTAATGTACATTTTTGATTTTATATAGTTTTGTACCACATGTTTAGGCACACCTTTTTTTCTAGATTTCCTGGTTTAGCCTTAATTGTGTCTCTTTGCTTCTACATGCACTCAAGGGCATTTTAATATGCCATTGTTTCAGGGCTATAAGCCAATTTTTTTAATATTATATGTATGCTTTGGACATGTTCCCATGTCCTTATGTGTGCTTTATTGATTGTGTATGTAGACATTTAACATGTCCTCCCATGTGGATTTAATACAACCTTGCTTATTGTATGTGTATGTGGACATTTTAACATGTCCTTGTATGTTTTCTATTTCTAATACTTAGTGACCTATGCCCACACCCCTTGTATTATGGCCCCTTGGCCTACTTTGTGTGGCTCATGTGTTTGTATGTATGTTTTCATGTATGCATCATAGCCATGACACTTGTCTCTTATTTTTTATACTTAAACTTAGTTTTCAATGTCATGAGGGACCTCATACATCTCCCCTTCCTTTTTGGGTGCCTCGATGGACAACATGCCCCATCCTCCTAGGTACTTACATAGATTATACTCAAATTTGATGTTTATATGAATTCTTATATTGTTACATCTATATTTACAACCTGTGAATGTTATATCTAACATATATCACACATTACCAACTTATGCTCAAATTATTTTACATTATGATGTCATGTATACACATTATATTGGTTTATAATGTAGATATCATATATTTTCAATCTAAGACACATGGTGCAGAGCTTTTATTTTGATGATAGTTATTACATAGGTCCAATAACTACCCATAAAAGAGAGGGAATTAATAAGGGTTTGTCACAAAGATTAAGCCACCTGAGTGCACTCAGAACATAAATTTTAGCACACAGACATAGATTGCAAAGCATATAATCAATAAAACATGATCGAAAATAGTAAGACATAGGTCAGTTTTAGTTTGGTACAAAAAATAAAATGACACTAGCACAACATAGATGAAACTAGTGCAATACTTTACTATCTAAGGAATTGTGCTACTATTTAATATCATTAAAAATAGGAAAGTCTAGAATTACCAGAAAGATACAATAGTTCTAGTTCTAGTTTGCACGACATTAGTCATAGATTATCAGTTATGCTTAGTTTATTCTTATTTTTACATAGAATCATACCAATTTTCTTAGATTGGAGGAATCATGCATGACATGATCACTCTCATTTTAGTTTTAGATATGCTCAGGTAAAGATTACTATAACTCAGTCTAGAATCCATAGACATAGATATCATAATTGGGGGAATGTGCATGGCATAATATCTCTACATGATCAATTTTAACACCAATACTCTTAGATGGAATGGTAGTTCCATGCCATTATCCACATTGTTAATCTAGACACCATTTTCACCAATTTTACACCAAATTGATGCCTTATTCCATTTACACTAATTGACATTACTAAGTAGTCCCTAAGCTACATACTTGAGTACCCTAGAGGCCCTTGAGCCATTTTTCATTTTAGAGTTTCCAAGTGGCCCTAGAGCCATCCTATATAATTTTAATTACATTACTCAGCTTCAATTACATCATATAGTTTTAGTTACATATGCATCTACTACACACGGGTAACTAATGATGTCATCATATCATACTTGAGTTATTGATCCACCTACATAAGAGAGTTGGATAATACATCAATCCAATATAAGTTATTCATAGATTATGATCTGCCAAATAGGGGTGGACAATGATGGATTCAAAACTAGATTGATTTATTGATCCACCCACACATGGAGATTGAGAAAACCATCAACCTAGTCTAAGCTATTCATCGATTTGATCACTAGCTATGCATAAATGATCTCACCAAAAAATTTCCATTAGTTTACATACACAAAAAGGTGTATTCATTCTTTCCCTCTCTCTCTTATCTCTTTACTCAGTCTTGTCTTTGATTTTGATATTCCTTAAGTAATGAATAATTCATCCATATTTCATTTATAGGATATGCAATAGAGCACAGTTCATAAACTCAAACCTAGATTGATAGGCTTCCCCTCACAAGTAATTCTAGGTATGCTTATTTTTATTTTATCCTAGTCATTTCTATTTGATATATTTATAAAATAAAATGGGGGTAAATGTATTCACATAAAATGTCACTTGAGTGCAATGAGTGTCACTTGAGACCACCCTATCCCTAGCTTTGTTTTAGACCTATCTTAAGGCCTATTTCAATCCTTAACCAAATTTTGTGTGAGTCTAGCCCATCCCTAATTATACTAAAAGTAGTCCTAGACCATCTCTAAGACATATAGTCCCCTAGTGCACTAGATTCTACCACTTGGACACTAGCATGACCCTTTGGACACTAGTGCATTGTGCTAGTTACCAAGGCATCATGTTATTATCCCTTACCTCTTTTCTCCTCCAACGGACATATTTCCATTTCTAAAAACACCTTAGGATTGGCCTAGACCTATTCCACATCTTGAAAAGTACCATTCTAGTATATATACACCACTTTTATCCCTTTACCCACTATATGGAAATTAGATGTAAATACACACAAAAAAGCTCAGAAACAAGTTGTGTAAATCAAGGTAATTTATCCATATTCTTCCCTGCTTATATATATAGTTATCTACAATAATCCTAAGCTTAGATTAATCATATTTACAATATTAAGTCACACTTAAAACACTTAAGCCAACATTCATATTAGCATTCACTTGCACTCGTACCAACACTTAGATTGGGACAACTACATTGAGATTGATCCCCTCTTGAGGTATTGGTATGTAGGAAACTCTCAACACAATGGGGTGTTGAGATCACATCCAACCTATCTAACTAGCGTTACACTTTTTCATGCTCCTCGAAAACCCTAACAACATGGAGGTTTAGGGTTTTACACCCAAAATTAGTTAAAACATGTCACAAATAGTGAATTAGGGTTCATCTACACATGCATAAGTGTCTCAAACTCAGGCAAAGGCATATCCATAAGTTCACAGTGTTCTCTACAAAAGGACATTGGCATGCCCTTGAGGACACTATCACAGTGTGTTACCATCCAAAGGACTACGCTAATATCTATCAAGGTTTATGAGAAATATTTCTAGTTTGTGACACTCTACATAACTTATGTACCAAGTTTGATCCTACCACTCACCTATCTCAATCAGTTTCTATCCAAGTACGTCTTTGTGTAGTTCATTAATATTTTTAGAATAATAAGTTTAAGTTAATTATTGTATAAATTAGTGGATATATTTATTACATATTTATTACCTCATTTTAATATTCTAGAACCTTAACAAACTAGGGTTTTAAACTCCATAAATCCTTTAAAAGTTAAATCAATATATAACCTATATGGGCATGTAATTGGGGATAGAGGAGTAATTAACCTCACTTAGGTATGTAATTAGGATCAAATGAGTAATTAAACCTGTTTGGGCATGTTTTTGGTAATATATTGGTATTTAAACCAATTTAGGCATGTGTATTAGTCAAACAAATAATTTAACCCATCAAAGTATGCAACTGGGGACAAACAAGTACTTAAACCCATCTGGACATACAATTGAGACCAAATGAGTAGGACCAAATGAAAAATTAAACCCATCTAGGACATGCAATTGGGGATAGATTATTAATAGTACCCACATTGGCATGTAATTGGGGTTATACACATAATTATACTTCTATGGGCATACAATTGGGGTTAGACAAGTAATTTAACCTAACTAAGCATACAATTTGGGCCACATAAATAATTAAACCTATCTAGGAATGTAATTGAGGCTAGACAAGTAATTCAACCCCCTTGACCATGACATTGGGGTTTAAAAAGTAATTAACCCCATCTATACATGTAATTGGGTTTAGACTAGTAATTAAACTGATCCAACATATAATTGAGCCCAGGAAAATAATTGAACCAATATGGGTATGTATATGGATCCAAATGAATAACTAGAGCCAAACTAGTATTTAAACCCATTTGGGCATTTGATTAGGGCCATACAAGTAGTTAAACCCATACAGACATTCAATTGGAGAAAATTTACTAATTAAACCCATTTGGATATACAATCAAAGCTAGACAAGTAACTAAGCCCATATGTTCATACAACCATAGTTATATTAATAATTAAACCCATTTAAACATAGAATTGGGATTAAAAGACTAATTAAACCCATATGGGCATGCAATTGGAGTTAAATGAGTAATTAAACCCATTTGGTAAAATTAGGAGGAAAATAAGTTATTAAACCTAAATAGGATTCCAAATGAGTAATTAAACCCAATTCATAATACAATTGGTGCCAAATGATTAATTCAACCCATTGGGCATCCAATTGGGCACACGTGAGTAATTAAACCCATTTATGTATGTTATTGGGGCCAACTAATTAATTAAACATATTTGGGCCTGCAATTGGGGCCAAAGAAGTAATTAAACTTATTTGGGGATGTAATTAGAGCCAGACAAGTACTTAAAATTATTTAGGCATGCAATTGGGGATAAACGACTAATTAAACCCATTTAGGCATGTAACTGGGGCCAAATTAATAAGTCAACCCAACATGGATTTTAAATAGATCCAAATAAATGCGTGTTTGACTTTATTGATTAATTAAATGCAATGGTACATTCAATTGGTTAATGAACCATTTGAGATAAATTATGTGAATTACGCACAATAAAAAGTCAATTAATGAAACTAAATTCTAAAAAATGTAGTTGTAAGATAAATAATTTGTTTACTTTTAAAAATCAACATTAATCTTTAAATTTAAATAAATCAAAAAAAAATGTTGTCAATGAAAATATGTGATGAAAAATATTGATGCAAAATAGTGATGTAATTGTGTCTTTTATTACATCACACTACAAGATACACTAAATTTAATGCAATTTTTTAAAAAAGTAGGTCACCAAGTGACTTATTACAGCGTTTTTGTGTTGTAAAATGGCAAGAGAGTGGCTACAACATAATATTAAAATTAAGTATTATTTACATCTAGTTTTCTCAAGTTTTTTACATTATTTTATATTAATAAGTTTGTTCTTAAGATTTTCTTCCATAATATGGGAGACAAAAAAAAAAACTCTATGAGGGAAAATAAAGTGGAAATGGAAAGAGAACCAAGTATGAAATATAAATGAATGCTATGAGCATATCTTGGAAAATGAAGATGTAGAAAATGATAAATGGTTGACAAGTTACTTTTACTATTCATTTGTTATTTTTATCCATTTTTTATAAAATATGTAGGTATATGGTTTGAAAAAAAAAATGGAATGTCACATTCCCAATATTATAAGTTATTTTATTTGTATTTGTTTTTCCAAGATGAGGCCATTTTTTAATACTTTTTGACAAAATTCTTAAAAACCTTCAACAAATTGGATCAAATCTCTTAGATGATAATGAGAAATCTGATGACCTTCCTTCTCCACAAAAACTGAATCTGAATACTTATTACCCTCTACCATTCCTACTAATTACCCATCATCTCAAAGGAGAGAAAAATGTACTTGTTTGATTCAATGATTGTTGTGATGTGAGGAAAGATAAAGTTGATGAGAATTTTCTATCTCACTTAAGAGAAGTGATTAGGCATATTTCTAATTATAATGAGATAACCTATTATATTGGCTATATTATCTCTAATAAAAAATACACATTTCTATGCTAAAATGGTATTATTTTATAGGAAAGTCAAAAGAAGACACTCCAAATAATAGGCATGCCCTTAGGAAGTCAATAAATAAGACTATAGAAAAATTAAAGACAAACCTAAAAAATAATGGAAGAATCTCTGTATTGATCATTATGCAAAGGTTAGGTGGAGAAGCATGATCTAGAAATGGATTGATAATAGAAAGAAAAGGGATGAAATTTTAAAAAACATGGTTATTTAGATACAATAATAAAAAAATGTTGAAAGGAACCTAACTCCACATTGCACATGTCAAAAAAGCCTAAAAGGAGTCTCGAAGGATTAATTTTTTCATATCTATGTATTTATTTTATTTTTATGTTTTTATTCTATTTATGTAATATAATATTTATTTCTAATATTTAATTAGTATAATATATTTGAGCACATGCCCATACATAAGGAAGATATTTTCATCAAAATAAATGGGTTACATCAATTTATCATAAAAAACATAAGTTTTAATATATGTTTATGTACTCAAAATTTATTATTTTCTATTTTATTGTTAATGGTTTATAATTTATTTATTCTCCCATTTTCATAAAATATATATATAAATAAAAGTAAAAGTAAAATAAATAAATAGAAATTATAAGACTGTGAAAAGACGACATTGAGGTGACCATGAGAGAATAATGGAATGCTCTTCTGAAATTCATGCATGCAACAAAATATCTACAAGTAATTAATACCTTATTAATTGGTTTTTTTATATTTCACATTTTGGAAAAAATAAAATAGATTAATTTTTAAAAAAATTAAAAAATTATATTTTATTCTTTTATTAAACTCATATGTTTGCAGGAAATGAGTTTCATTGAAAAGAATATAAATCACGAAGATCATTTTTATGATCATGGTAATTAAGGAAATGGTAATGACGATGATGATAATTTTGATGGATGTGAACATGATGATATGGAGGAGGTCAATAACTTGAACTGAAATTTTAAATAATGAATTTTATCTATTTTTATATTAAGTATGATTTGATGATGACTAAAAATTTATTTAACATTGATGTTTAATAAGTCTTAGTTGATTTATAGCACATACATTATGATAGTTATAATAAATTTGCTATTTAATGATTTTTTATTTGATTATTATACACTTTGTTTGTAACTCTAAATTGTTGATTGTAATTTTTTTAATATTTTAAGTGCATTCATTTATGAATATTTTATATTAATGTAAAATATTGGTGAGTTGTCAAAAAATTTGTCACCATCATCACTAACATTGTTGTTATCTACAAATGGTAAGAAAATCAACAACCACCCTTATTATGTATTAATCAAGTAAAATTTAATTTATTACCTAAAACAATAATGCAAATGGATTTAAACTATAGATCTTCAACACTAATGCTAAAATATGACATAAAAACCTAACACCAATCTTGACACACATCTTATGCACGTACACTCATTGTGTTAAAATCCATGTTCAAATTTTAATATTTTCTAAAGATGTGGTTTTTTTTAAAATTCAAACTTTGATGGAAAGTTTGTTAGTATATGAAAATCTTGATGTAAAATCTACATCAATTTTCAAAAATAATTATTTCCTGCTAAAATGTATTCATTTTATATCCCTGCCAAATTAATGTTAATTAATATCACTAACACTGCCACAAATTGCATTACATTAAAATTTACATCAGGGATGGGAAAAAACACAAGAAAAAAACATGTGAGTTTGACGCTAATGATGACATGAAATTAGCTAAATTTTGTAGTGATGTATATTAACATCTTTTTGTGATACACATGGTCTTAAATAAATCTTGAGAATAAATATGATTTTTTACACTTCAAAGTTTAATGCCAAACAAGTTTTTCTTACAAATAAAGGTTTGATGGTTGAGATAGTCTCTTCATATGTACATTTAGGGGTCCTTTTTTCTTTGCCTCACTTCAGTTTGTCACCAACTTCTAAGTCTTGAGTAAGAAAATGTTATGTTCCCCTCACCACTCTTGGGAAACAATGCTTCTAACTTTAGTTTTAAGATATCTATGATAAGTTGATTAAAGTTGAATTGAAAGATTGCTTACCTCCATGTTATACAAGCATCTCCATGCTTAAATATCAGTCCCCTAAGACACCATTCTTGCTTAATTTAGTATATCTCCACTCGTTACTTTTTTGTGTTTCAAGTGATGATTGTGATACATAGGTTTAGATAGATGGCCAACTATTCAATTAATTTCTTCAAGTACCCATATCAAGCATTAAAAACCTTTATCCATTGTTACATCATGGGATCTACTTTAGCTAGTATTATAAGGCTTCTACTTTGGTAGGCATTGTAGATATTAGCATGGACAAACTTCATCTACATAATTTTTCATTGATGCACCATATCTATCTAAAAGGGAGATAAATAAGATTATAATGGATAAGATATATGTATCCTACATGTGATCCAAATGGTTAGAGCCCCATGAACCTCTTTCCTCAATGCTTTAGCACAACTATGTTACATATCTCCAATTTGAGGATGGGCTTGTCTAATGTCTATGTTATGTTAGGGTCTGACTACCCTACAAATTGAGGGTTCCATTGACATAATTCATAGTTTTTCCATGCCACTTTTGGATAGAGACAAATCACCATATTCGTCAAGTGTATCGTATTTTTTACATTTGTTCCATAGAGGGTGAAACCAAAGATCATTTTATAATTAGGTGGTCTCCTTATGATAAGATTAAGTAGAAACTATTTTTTCTCTTTAAAGACTCATATACTTCTCTCCAAACCTTCGTGGTTTATGAGGATGAGAGATGCTTTTCTCCTTATTTTGAAGAGATATTTGATCTTTGACAATGTTTAGTAGCAACTCTACTTTCACAATTCTCTATAATTATAAGATTGTTTCTTTCATTTACTTTGTTTCTTTTTTAAGATTGACTCGAAAGAGATTTCATAAGAGACTTGTAGATACACTAAGATCTATAAAACACAAGAAGCTATAATTTATTTTGAAAGATTATTTCTTAGATATAAATATTTATTAATTTGTGTTCTTTTAAATTTGTGGGAATTGTACTTTACTCCCTAATCTTTAAGACTTTACATTGCACTTTCCTAATCTACTCGTGATATTAATAATATTTTTTAATTTTATGATATTTTACACTTATTTAAAAAATGTCGGCATGTCACATTGGAATTTCCTATCAAAACCTAATAGCGGATACTCTTAATTGGAAAGGCGTATATTGTGATAGGATAGTAATAAAGTTGGATGCCCCGCACGAGCTTGAATGCTCCAATAAAACCTTTGCCTTTCCCTGTGAGTCGCCTTTAGTGCGGAAAGTGAGGGATAGAGATAAGATCGGACAAAGTGAAAAACGCATAAGTTGGCAAGTCAATGCGGTATCACGTTTAGACGTGATGTTACTAAGTGGATGTCTACGGAACAAGTCAATTTGATACCCAGATTTGATGCGGTATCATTTTTGTTTCGCACCAAAGAATATATATATTCAAAAACCCTAAAACAAGAGGGAGTCTCCAACACCAACACTAACACGGAAATTGATGCAAAGTAAACCTTCTTTATGCGACATCAACATGTGGCCCATATGAGAGGTGGTCGATAAATGTTCCGCCACCGTCCGCCCTCCCCCCTTAATTCAAAGAATATATTTAGCTTTCCAAATTTTTAACTCCTTCAAAAAGGCACCTATTGTAATTATGAAGTTAAAATCATAGATGTAATTAAAATTATTTTATTATTAATTTTTTTTTAATGAAGTTAATATGGTATAGATGTTAGTGGATAATTAATTGTTGTATAATTGTAGCAATGTAAGATACTTGTGTGATTGTCAATTATCACAATATATTTAATTTTTATTGATGTGTTTACTTGTATTTATAGGTGTCTATCATATTTTCCTTTTCATTCTTCTATTTTTTTTTCTTTCTTATATATATATATATATATATATATATATATATATATATATATATATATATATATTATTTTTTTAGGATTTTACATAAAATCGTACAATGTACAATTATCAAGCGGGCCTTGCGATCTTCGTTTTGGATCTCATATGCCTTGTGCCCTTGATTTTCAGTGTTTCCTGCTCATTGTGTGTTAGCTTGCACGCTAATTGAGTCCTATTTAAATTTGAAAAGTTTATAAATTTATACATGTACATTAGTTCATATAGGACAATGAATGGACATGATTCGAGAAAGGAATAGCCATGCATTTATTGAAGGAATACATTTTGAAATTTCTAGAACACATATCGTGCATGTTGCCCCCAATCTGAGTAAAATTCTATAATATGTGTATAAATCTAAAATTATGGTTGGATAACCACTGAAAACTAATCTATAAAATGAATGTTTTGAGAAAATCTAGAAAATGTTACTTTTAACTTATGAGTCAAAAGCACATTGTTTTAGACAACTATGACCTATGTTGTTGTCCAAATGGCTTAGTTCTATCTAAACATTCTTTTTTAGTAGAAATTGAGTATGCACTATGATCAACTAAACAAGTAATGTCTCTAATACAATCCACTGTGAATGCCCCATATTTTGAGGTGAGTTTTTAAGCCTGTGAAATAAATTAACTCAAAAGAAAAATTTATGCAAATGGTGTTATAGAAAAAAATAAAATCTAGAGTAATAATGATAACATTAGAAATCATGGTATCATATTGATAATCTGAGAAAAATAGGAATGTATGATACATGTATATCCAAGCATACATAGTGTCATGTCTAGATAGATGTTAGTAATTAGGCACACAATGAATAATGATGACATATTGAATACTCTGAACTGATATAAAACAATTTGAAGAAGATGCATGATATCCATCGTGACATCGAAAATTGAGAAAAATATAGCAAATAAAAATCATGGCCATGGCATACACATAAGAGCACACAAAACATGCAATAAGGCCAAGGAAGAACATACAAAGGACATGTTCAAGTGTCACTTACACACATATACACATATAATAAGGCTTAGATATAAAAATAAAGACATGTTCAATTGCCCACAATATAGAGAAATGAATACACACAAAGCATGAATCAAACCAATAAAGCATGATAAACATGCATGATAAGTGAAATTAGTCTACATAAGCAATTTATGACATCATCACATTCAGAAACTCAGGGATGTAGTGAGATAACAATGTTACAATAGGTGCTAAAATCATGAAATTATTTGCATAATGTAATGTATTGTAATAGGGATAAAAGAGATAGTCATAGAGTGATAAAAACTATGTAAAATACCCCAATCAACTTATTATGATGAAAATAAGTTGTATAATCCATGTGACTATTTTTAATCAAAAAAAATAGAGCCTATGTTCATTGGGATAAGTTCATTGGAATCAAACAATAATTCAATGCATTACTATTTGAATAGTGCATTTTTGTCTATGTCATTTTTTGGGGCCTGACATAGTTCATTGCCTGCAATTACATTTGAAAGTGACAAATTGTATGTTTTGCAACTCACTAAAGTACAGTTGTCACCAAATATTGCAAGAGGGTGTTCAACCCTCTTCCATATTTAGGTAACATGGGAACACTTTTAGGTATGTGGGTGTACCTATAATGGAAGTGAGCCTTTAGATTAAATGGCTAGCTCCTTGAACATATCATGCAATGCTTATCACTTAAACTACTGCTTACTTATGGGGAAAACAGTTAGAGAATGCATAAATTGAACCTACTCTAGAAGAGGTGATGCATCAAAATGTCTTCCATGTGACCATCATACTTTCTTACACTAAGAAATAAGTCATACAGACTAACTTCCAAGTCCTATGGATTCTAACATTAGTATTTCAATATGGAGGTGAGATGCATGAGAGCTATCCAAGGTAAGTGAACCATAGGCTAGTTATAGGTACTAAGGCTCATTGTACACTTAAAAGATAGGCTCATACACTCAACAACACTTCATATGACCTGTTAGAAAAATAATTCTTGCATAAAAATGAAAGGATAAGGGAAGAAAGGCTAAAGAATAATCACTTTGCATCCCCATACATCACTTGCACACTTAGACAATTATTCAAGAACTCAGAATCAGATTTGCATTAATGTTTAAAGACGGAATATGACATCATTCTAGCAGGGCTACACCATACATGGAATGGAATTATTTTATAATAGCTCAAGGGATATATTTATAGAAGAAAGGAAGCAAGAGAATGGGAGCCTTGGCACTGAAAAGGGGATCAATCAGTTCAAATGTTTGAACCATAGTTAGGACTGCTTCTATAGATTATGCTCATTCAGACCATTCAATTGATTCGGGTCACCTAGAGTGGTTGCATAGTTACATTATTCCATCCTTGATCTTCCATAATGGTTGCAATGGTGGGATTAAGTTTTTTCAATATGGGTTCCAAAATTAATATGGTTAAAACAATCAGATCAATCTATTAGAGCTTTGTCCTAGTGTTAATTTCTCTTCACTAGTTTTTTATCGTGTGCAACAATGGAGAGAAGGGTCCCTTTCATGTAATTTGGTTCTAGGGATGAAACCAATAGATCCTACGTGTATGCCTTCATTTTATTAGCCATAAAAATCTATCTCATATCATTAATCTTTTGGCTCATCTCACTTTGTTGATCTACCTTATGTGAATGAATACAATCTATAGATCCTCTGTCAGGACCCACGTGCTTATGACACTTTTCAATCATGCATTAATCTTAGGATCCTATTGTTAGTCTATTGATTTATTCACTTACATCACATGGTGGCATCTCAAGCTCTTTGACCCTTTTAATCATCTAACACCATCAGATCAAGATGAACAATACAATGTGGACCATCAGATTTGTCTGGACCCACCATTTGAACTCAAATGGCTATTCTATGAGGCCTAATTTTAACATTTATGTACCCATCAATTGAAATTTATGGGAGAGTTAAAAACATTTACATGACCATCAATATTTGGACCCCAATGGATGATTGTTGAGCTTGATTTTGATGTTTGTGCACCTCTCACCACCCTGTTGGATCAACTTTGCTTAAACAAATTAGCCGATGCATTTTCCCTACAACAAACAATTCTTTCAATATTTTTGTTTCATCCTTTTGCTACTGACCATTTTCTTCAAGTTTTTTGTATCAGACAAATATTTTGGGCTTTGTGCCATGACATTTCCTCCGAGGGAATTGGTCTTCAGCTCTTTTGTCATGGATAAAATGTTTGAAAGAAATTGGTTTTTCAGGAAATTATCACGGGATAATTTTCCTGAAATAATTCATACTTAGCTTTTCCATGAAACATTTTTCTCAAAATAATTTAGCTCATCAGGGTTTTTGTTGTAGACAAAATGTCTGAGAGAATTATGTCCTTAGCTCTTTCTGCAGACCTTTTCATTCGAACAAAATGTCTGAAAGAATTCATGCCTTTAGGATTTTTACTTGGCCACTTTCCCCAAAATAATTCGTACTTAGTCTTTTACCTCAGAATAAATTCTCTAAAAGAATTTTTCCTTTGATAAAATTATCCCAGACAATTTTAATGAAAGAATTTGTGCCCTTGTACCTTTTGTCAAAACTTTTATCTTCAAGATTTTTTTCTTTTGAATGGCATTTGTTACCCTTCAATAATTTTTTATAAGACACTTTGCTAAAAAAAAATGACCTTTCATAACTTTCATATCGAGACACTTTCCTGAAGAATGAACCTTTGAAAAAATTGTTAGAATAATTTTTCCAAAATAAATGACCTTTAGGCTTTTACTGCAGACAAAATATCCATAAGAATTTATGTCTTCGGGCCTTTTGTTTCGAACAAAGTGTCCAAAATAATTCCTAACATTTAGCCAAAAACCCTAAAGTAAATTTCCCAAAAATAATTCCAACACTTAGCCAAATAAAGTGGAACAATTTCTCTGAGGAACTTATGCCTTGTACTTTTATTGTGGGCTTTGTGTGGAACAATTTATCTAAGAGAACTTTTGATCCAAAACTCAAAAGTTCTGGTTGATAAATATTTTAATAGCATAGAAATAACACAGTAATAATGAATTCTCTGAGAAGAGATGTAGAATTACTCAAGATCGCAATACAAATATATGCTTATCTCTGGGAAGAGATGTCTGTCTTCACATTTTGGGCTACCTCTTCATTTATACACATTTTGAATGCATGGGGAAGATGTGGAAGGTCAAAAATATCAAGGGAGATTAAGTGGTTCAACTTCTAAGATTTAAAACAATACAAAATTCAAGGAATTACTATTTTTTAGAAACTTATTATTTTTAGACTACACTACTAAAATTGAAATTTGGGGCACTTCCATTGGGTTTTTGGGAGTTAAAATTCATTGATCAGAGATACATTCCATCTCAAAATTTTATCCTCATTCTTAGCTTTCCAACGGTTCAAACGGTGATTCAATTGGAGCTACGGTGCAAAAGTTATGGCTCCCAGAAGTTCCGTCATCAATTGGGGTGGAACTATCACCCGAATTGTCACCTAAATCAATTTTAAATGCTCTAACACTTAGCCAAAAGTTGAAATTTTTCCTAAGTGTAAACTTAGGCTTTTTTAGACCTATTATTGTAACTATTTAGCACCATTAAAACATATCACTTGCATATATAATTCAAAAATAATAACCCCTAAGACACTAAATGATATAAGGACCAACCTAAACTATGACCAAAGCTAGAATGACATATGAAATGAAATCAATTGAGATGCAACATACTCTATGACATTATAAAAATTACCTATACAAGATTTTGACTATGAGAAAAAAATGACCAACATTCTTAGTGATTTTTTAGGGGTGGCATGCTTGCTATGTTGTGACCAGTTATCTTATCATGTCCATTGGGATATGGAATCACATGTACACTAGGTTTGACACATAAATTGATTTGAAAAACACACAAAACACAAGGAAAGACAAATAAGAAACAACACACAAGACAAGAACCAAGCAAAAACACATTTGTTCTTCAGGGGCACTTATTGAACACAACACAACAAGAAAAGAAACACACACCTAAAAAAACTGACCTAAGCACTAACTAACCTAAGATGAAAACTTCATCCAAGATCAAATGGGAAGCTTGAAACATCTCTTACTTTATGACATGAAGGGTTGAAAGAGACATGTAGCCTTTTGATCCTTGACATTGATTCCTCCATCTTTTTCATGGAATTTCCCAACTTTATTGACATGATGTTTAATGAGAACCAAGCAACTCCAAACAAGTTATCTATGGAAATGAACTCTTCTTGCATCCAAATAGCCTCAAATTTATCATATGGTTCCTCATATATGACCTCTAATGTTGGTTTAACAAGAATTTCCTTTTTGGTTTCCATAATGTCTTTAATAAGATTGGGTTCTTCTCAATTGCAAGTTCTACAAGCTCATCAAGGAGCCTTGTATAGTCCACCCAGTCTTGGTCACTATCCTCCATGGAAAACCCTTTGTCCACCTTCTCAAGTACTTGACCCTCAAATTGGAAAAGATCTTCAAGATCTTGAAAGAGATTAATTTATCACTACCAATCATCTTTTTCTTCCATGGAAAAACTTTTTTCCACCTTCTCATGTACTTGGTTCTTAATGTACAAATTTGAGGATAGGACAGTGCTCTCAGTCTTGCTTTTCTCCTTGACAGATTGTAATTGATGTTTTAAAGCATCAATATCTTATCCCTCATGATCTAATACCTTTGGATATGGTTCAATACTAGGTGGGTCTCTTGACTATTCTTGAGGTGCAATAACTTCTGATTTGCCCTCAAATTTCATGTCTACAATCTCTTGGACACTAGCATCATCACATTGATTTAATCGACATAATGACCTTCATCCTTATGCTTGATGGAGTATTTATAAATATTATCATTAGCAAACTTGTCATTAGATATAGAATCTCTTGGGAAAAAAAGAGACTTACCCAACTTGCCAAGCTCTTTACATATGGCATTGAGAGTTTTCCATAGTTCCTCTTCATTTACAATATGAGACCTTTCTCCATGCTTATTGAAACAATCATCAACATACTTGTTAAAGTCATTATACAAATTATATGTAGACTTCTTAGGAGGAGGAGTAACCTTACCAAGATGATCAAACTCATGACATATGAAAACATACTTTTTCCACAAGTCATTTCCACCCACCTCATGGGTGTCTTCTTCAAGACTTGTTTCATCTATCTTGGTCTCATGAGCTCTCTTAGGACTAAAACTTATTGATAAGTGACTTGGCCTTATTATTTTATAGTACACTCCACTTAATTCTTGATATGGTCATCCAAAACTTCATGATTAGACATGGAGTCTTCCTCAAATACCTCTCTCTTCAAGTTTTGGCCCCATTCTTCATGGACAACTGCAAAAGAGTCTTCAATATGTTCCTCTTTTGTATCAAACTCTACATAAGTGGCTATGGTAAGATATTCAATGTGATTTTCTTCATCCAAGAAAGAAAATTTGTACTTGTGGTCACTAAGGGGAGTCCCTATGGTGATTTCCTCCTCATAGTCACTCATGACATCTTCTTGGTCAACTTTGGCTTGGATTTTCTCCCATTCACTTGCTTCCCTCAAGATGGGCTCATGTTAAGGGGATGGAATATGAGATGTTGTGGAAGGATGAAATGTGATGGGGGGTTGATGAATTAGGATGGAGTGTGAGGTGAAGGATAAGGATTATGAGTGGATTTAGGAAAGATAAAAGCACTAGTAAGCTCATAAAAAAGTGACTACTTATATTGATTGTAAGGACAAACATCTACATAATCAAGAATTATATTTTGCCAATAGTTTCCTTAGAATTATTTAATAACAACATGTTCATATTTGAGATCTTTATCCTCCCACATACTTATCCTTTCTATTGAACATTGATGGCAATTCTTTGCTAAGTCTATTTATTCTTTGATCTCCCATTGAGTTCCTTCTAGTTCAAATGTCTCCAACTTTTGCATATAACCTTGAGTAGCACCTCTCAACAATTCCATGAGATGATTAGGGAGAACATCATACTCATTGTATCATGTATTCATTGTGTCTTCATTATCTAGTAACTATGGTATAAATTCCAATAAGTACTTGATATAAGATGGAAAAAATGGAGGAGGGTAATGATATGGATCAAGACTAGCTTCATTTTATTACACTTTAATCTGTAATAACTTGTATCTTACCTTATAATAACTTTGTGTAGAATCCATTTTAACATATGATTCCTCATGGAAAGACTCATATGAGTACTCTTAAGGTTCATAGGCATCATGGCATGGTTGATAGGGATCATATTGGGATTGATAGGGAGGCATTTCTTGATAGGTATCTTGATAGCCTTCCTCATAGGGATATCTAATGACATGGTGTCTATATGGGGGTGAAATAGAGGATTATAGGGCTATCATGGCTCATAGGATTGATAGAAATTTTGATAGGACTATTGGACAATATACTATGTTTTGTAATAAGGATGATAAGGAGGTCCATGGTGGGGATATTCACCATAGTTGTTCGTGTCAACCTTATGTATCGAAAGAAATGTAAAAACTAATCAAAATTTTTATTTAAAGATACCTAGATTAATTATAACTATAAGTTATCATTTGGAGTCACCATTGGTGCTAGGTTTTTTACTTCCAAAAGCTAATAGGGGAAAGGCATACTAACAATCTTTACACTCTCTTGGACTTGGTCTCACCTAGCATGCAAAAACTATTGTCACCAAATCTTGCACCTTACAAGAGCACATTCAAGCCTCTTCCAAATTTGGGTAACATGGGAACATTTCTAGGTATGTGGGTGTACCTATAATGGAAGTGAGCCTCTATATTTAAGGGTTAGCTTTGTAAAATATCATGCGGTGATTAACTTAAACTACTACTTACTTATGGGAAAAATAATTAGAAAATGCATAAATTGAACCTACTCTAAAGGAGGTGATGTATAAAAATGTCTTCCACATGTCCATCATAATTTCCTTCACTAACAAACAAGGCATACACACTAACCTTCAAGTCCTATGGATTCTAACATGAGTATTTCAATATGAAGGTGAGATGCATGAGATCTATCCAAGGTAAGTGAACCATAGGCTAGTTGCAAGCACTAAGGCTCATTGTAAACTTAAAAGACATGATCATACATTTGAAAAAACCTCATATGACCTATTAGAATATGAAATCTTGCATAAACATGAAAGGATAAGGGAAGAAAGGATAGAGAATAATCACTTTACATCGCCATACATCACTTGCACACTTAGACAATTGTTCAAGAATTCATAATCAAATTTGTATTAATGTTCAAAGGTAGAATGTGACATCATTCCAGTAGGGATATGCCATACATGGAAAGGAATTATTTTAAAATAGATCAAGAGATATATTTATATAAGGAAGCAAGAGAAAGGGAACTTTGGTTCTAAAAAGGGGGATCAATCAGTTCAAATGTTTGAGCCATAGTTATGAATAATTCTAAAAATTAAGCTCATTCAAACCATTTGATTGATCTAGGTCACCTTGAATGGTTGTAAAATTACATTATTCCCTCCTTAATCTTCCCTAATAGTTGTAATGATAGGATTAAGTTGTTCTAAGCTAGGTTCCAGTATTAATTTAGTTAAAACAATCAGATCAATCTATTAGATCTTTGTCTTGGTGTTAACTACTCTTTATTGGTTTATTGTGGCATGCAACAATGGAGAGAAGGGTCCCTTTCATGTGGTTTGGTCTTGGGAATGAAACCATTAGAGCCTACATATATTCTTTCATTTGATTGGTTATTGAAAACTAGCTTGGATCATTAATCTTTTGACTCATCTCACTCCATTGATCTACCTGATGTGAATAAATGTAATCCATAGATCCTCTGTTAGGACCCATGTGCTTGTGTCACTTGTCAATCACATGTTTATCTCAAGACCCTATTGTCATTATACTAATTTATACACTTACACCATGTGGTGACCTCTCAAGCTCCTTAACCCTTTGAATCACCTCACACCATCATATTAAGATGAATGATGCAATGTAAACTGTCAGATTTGTCTAGACCCACCATTTTAACTCAAATGACTATTTCATGAGGCTTATTTTTGACATCTATGTACCCATCAATTGATGTCCATGGGAGCATTAAATATGTCTATACAAACATCAATCTTTGGACCCAATGGATGACTATTGAGCTTTATTTTGACATTTATGCACATGTCACCACCCTACTAGATCAACTTTACTAAAATAAATTCGCTGATGCATTTTCCCTATAGCAAATAGTTATTTTGAACTTTGTGTTTCAACCTTTTGTTGTGTACCATTTTCCTCAAGATTTTTGTATCGAACAACTATTATGGGATTTATGCCAAGACATTTCCTTTGAAGGAATTGGTCTTTAGGACTTTTATCATAGAGAAAATATCTAAGAGAAATTAGTCTTCAAGTAAATTATCATGGGATAATTTTCCCAAAATAATTCATACTTAGCTTTTCCAGGAAACATTTTTCCCAAAATAATTCAGGTCATCAAGATTTTTGTTGTGGATAAAATATCCAAGAGAATTATGTCCTTAGACATTTTTGTGGACCTTGTGATTCAGAAAAAAGGTTTAAAAGAATTTATGCCTTTAGGATTTTTGCTCAGCCACTTTCCTCGAAAGAATTCATACTTAGTATTTTACCTTGGAACAAATTCTCTAAAAGAATTCTACCTTTAGGAAAATTATCTTGGATAATTTTCTTGAAAAATTTATGCCCTTGTACCTTTTGCAAAAACTTGTCTTTAGGATTTTTGTTTTTTAATGGAATTTGTGACCATTTGGGACTTTTGTATAGGATACTTTGCTGAAAAATGACCCTTCGAAACTTATGTATCAAGATACTTTGCTGAAGAATGACCCTTCAAGAAAATTGTTCGAATAATTTTACTAAAAGAAATGACCTTTAGGCTTTTACTATGGATAAAATGTTTGCAAGAATTTATGTCTTTAGGACTTTTGTTTCAAACAAAGTATCTGGAACAATTCCTGATGCTTAGCCAAAAACCTGAAATAAATTTCTTGAAATAATTTCAACACTTAGCCAAATAAAGTGGAATAATTTCTTTGAGGGGATTATGCCTTGTAATTTTGTTGTGGGATTTGTGTGGAGAAATTTATTTGAGATAACTTTGAATTCTCTAACACTTAGCCAAAAGTTGAAATATTTCCTAAGTGTAAACATAGGCTTTTTTGTACCTATTCTTACAACTATTCAACATCATGAAAACCTGCCACTTGCATATATGACTCAAAAATAATGACCCCTAAGACAATGAATGATACAAGGAACAATATAGACTATAACCAAAGATATAATGGTATATGAAATGACATCAATTGAGATACAACATAATTTATGACATTATAAAAATATCTTATACAAGATTCTAACTATAGAGGGTTGACAATTTTGGCCTGTGGGGAAAAATGGTCAACAAGTACACTTGTGAAACACATTTGATATAAAAATGGATATATAGAAGTACTTCACCTATGGGAGCATAAATTAATTGATATAAGTGAATAGTTCATGGTTTTAAAAATTTATGCAATACTCTATTTTTTTTTGTATTTTTGAAATCATGTAACTGAAAAAGGAACATACTATTCAATGACTCCTACAAGAGTGTCACAATCAATGGATATTTTATCTAACGTATAAAGGATGACCTTTTGTGAATGGAAAGTATCATGCCACTATGAAGTATCTAATCTCAACTCAAAATTTAAAAATTGATTTGGCTTTGTAACATAAATACCACTAGACCATAATGATAATACGTAGTATCCAATGTATTTTGTTTAACAATGTGAAATCTATGACTCTTTGAAACCCATCTTGTAGTATAATAGCTCTATGTTGTCATTCATTATGTAACACTCTTAATTTCTTGTAATACCAATCTTGGACACATGCTAAAGTAGAGAGTGACTCTCTATAATTTTTGATAAATCATTAATTACCTAGATTTTCAAGGATATGTCTCATTGTAAAGTTAACCATTTGATTCTAAACTCATTAAATAAGTTAAACCTTTTGAGTTTTCTCAAGTGATATCTTATGGGTAGGAAAAATGATCTTTGGTTAAAGGAGGAATTCATATGGAATACCATGAACTATGATAATCTCATTAGCAAAAAATGTATTTCAAACATGTATACTGAATAAGTTACCACTTAAAGTTGTTGAATCCAAGGACATTCCAATAATATATCAAATAATATTTCACTAGGAACTAGCATTAACTTGGTGGCCACATATATGGATCCCACCTAGAGTGGTAATGTGATCTCACCAATATAACTTTGAATATGTCCATTGAATAGCTTAATTACTATTATTGTAGGAAATATATCCTTATTTGTGTATCCAAAAAGTAAGAAAAAGTGTGATGGTGCATATATTCACACTTGAACTATTATCAACCATAACACTCTATATAAGTTTCTTGACTCATAATGAATCACCATGATTTTTGTGATGGTTCATATATTCCATATGAATGCAAATCAACCATAACACTCTATATAGGTTTCTATATAGATGTGATAAGAGTTCAAATTATAATCATCATCTACTGTATCATGTTTTGTGAATGTGATAAATGGTCTAGATGGCACTAAAACATGATGTGTAGTAATAATTCCATTCAAAGGATGTTGTGACTCTATTTTAGGATGATAATAAGTTGGTGGAGGATGTGCACTATATGTATAATACACCTATAATTTATCTATTGTTTCTTGGCATTTATTCTTAGGGAAAGGATCAATGAATATCTTCATCATTCTACTCTTAATTGGTTGTGTCTCTGTACTTTTAGTATGTTTACCCACGTCAATGATATTCCTATGTATCAATTCATATATATTATGTCTAAAACTGATGCATATCTTGGTAGTATGCCCTAGTGCTCTATGAAAATCACAAAAATCATGTTGATCAAATCCTTTTAGAAGAGGTTCACTCACATCAACCTATTTAATAGGAAGGAGTGATATGTGTTGATATTCTTATATCTTTTGTAACACTATATAAATCTTCTATCAACTTAGTAAACTATCTCCTTGGAGGATCTGATGATATAATACATGGAGTAGGTTCTGAAACTGCATTCAATGTTGTCTTTGGATCACTCTTATTGTCACTTGGATTCACCTTGAATGGTGGTTTACTCAAATTATTTATATTAGAATTAGATATTAGGTTGGCCATTACTTGAGTTTATTCATTTCCAAAAAATTGATCTCTTTATCCTTCACTATGTGACATAAAAAATAAAATGATAGAAACTTATTAAACATAATATACTCATGTGGAGGTGGAAGCAAACTCTATGTGAATGTGTCTTTGAATTTCTTATCTGTTATAAGATTCATCATCTTGGATAGTATGGTATTATACCATAATACATAGTCTAAAACAACCTCATTGCATTCTTATTTGAGCTTATCAATCTAAGCGTGTGAAATATTTTCACTTATGTTAATTGAAAAATGTACAAGGAAAGTTTTTGCCAAAGGTTTCAATACTTTAACTGACCGATAGGGAATATCATAAAACCACATTAAATCATAGTATTTTAAAATTTTGGTAATTTCAATTACATATCATTGGATTCATATTAAAAACATGTTATGTGAAATTCTCTCAAATGTTGCTTAGGGTCACCTTTTCCAACATACAATGTAAGTTTAGGTGCTACAAAACTAATCAGTAAAGGATATGCTAAATTATATTGAGCCAATGGATCATGAATTAATATATGTGAATCAATTTTTTGATTAGGATTATAATCATTTATTCCATATGTAACACCTTAATTTGTAGATATAGAACATAAGGTATTTTACATTAGGTAGAGAATGTGTCTTAACCAAAGGCAATGTAAAACGTGGTTGTGTAGAGATTGACATATTGATCTATTATAACCCTTGGGTTTGCCCCATAGTATATGGTGGTATAAAATTTGTATTGAGTAATGTAAACATAGGTAAGGAACACATATCATTAGATGTCTTAGATGATTGATCCATGCTTGCATCTTTTATTTTCAAAAGAGTTTACAAGATCTTATGATAATATTGAGGTTTTTCATGATTTTTTGTCAAAAAATATTAATAAATTTCACTTTATTAGGCTTTGGTAGTTAATTATTAATAGGTGGAACTACATCTTAATGCTCATGTTGAGAATCAATGTTGTCCTGATTTTATTGTTCATGCTCTAAAATATTATCATGCACTTCTACATATTTATTTTGTTCATTATTATCTGAATATCTCAATATACCCTTGTTCTTATTAATCTTATGTGCATTATCAAAATAAATATAAGTATGCTCAACTTGAGTACCATTTACTCTAAAACTTGTTCTAAGAGGAATAGAAATAACTTTATTAGATTGCATAAAATAGGAAATAGAAAATTGAAAGATTGTTGTGACTAAAGAATTCACTAAATCTAAAAATCCTAATACAATAATTGGGAATAATAAAAAGAAGGAAATACACCCTAAAAACATGAATGGTTAGGGTTTTGAAATATTTAACAATAAATAGGTCCACTAATATGTTTTATCAAAATTAGAAATTAAGTGAATTAATCTAATTAAGATAAAAAATTGAACAAACTAAAATTCAATAGATATAAATTATCACACATGACTTATTTATAACTTTATTATTTTTAGAAATATGCTAAAATGGGAAAGAAAAAAAAAATTAACTTAGATAGAACTTGAATCTAAAGGATTGAAAAATAGATTGTGTAATCAATTATGGGATTGCGTGACGTCATTATGAAGCATGAATAGGTCATTTTTTCACTTTGGGACAAGGTCATGTTATTTAGACAAGGCCAACATGTGCTAGTGTTTATATGGTGCATCAATTTTTTTAAAGATTTTTTACCTCTATGTGAATTATGTTAGATGTGCCTTTGCATATAGGTCATGTGTGTATGATCATATTCATTCAATTCATTATTGGAGTTATTGTGTGCCTTCTTATTCACTATAACCCTAATTCAATGAACATGAAAGAACAAATGCAATAAATGGGGGAAAAGGGTTTACGGATAAATTGTTTCTTGACATCAACACATTATGTATTGAGCATTACCTACATACCAATACTATGAAGAGGGATCAAACTCTATGTAGTTCTCCCATGCTATGGTGGTGTGTATAAAATACTGGTGAAATGTTAAATGTTGGTTCTATCCTAGTGTGATTAGGTGCTTTAATCATGACTTGTGACCTTAATGGTGTAATTATACCTAATTATAAACTTATTAGGTTGTAATAACTTATAATTGGGAAGAATATGTGTTTTTATTTCAATTTGTAGTCAGAATAATTTTGTTATTTGTAATATAGAAGCCTCTAGTGAATAAATGAATATAACATGTGTTTATATATTGATCATTTTAGTATTTATTCAAATTGAGCTTAAAAAACATGTGGGATGACCCATTGGGGTAAATTTAAATTTGATAAACTAGATTTTATTTGGTGAGAAGATTAAACTAGTGGATTTAGACACTAACCAGTGATGTCATATAAGGAGCAAAGACAACCAAACTAAGAGTGTGAATCAATCAAGGGATGAGCTTAAGCTGCTTGGAATGAGGAATATAAAGAATTAGTATGATATTTTATTTAAGGTAGAGGGTCATATACATAGAATTAGAATAAAATTCTATTTAAAATTTTGGGATTGAGCATAGGTTAAGTGCGCATAGGGAATGATCATAAGTACATTGTTTAATGTTAAATGTTAATTTCAGTGTCTAAAATATTACATGTTTTGAAGCCAATTTCCAATGTATACATTTTGGTAAACCCATAATTTTAAAACCATTATGGTTATATTTTAATTTCATTTTGGTATATGTAAGTTTTATATGGGTTTTTCTATTCATTCAAAATCATTAGCCATAACTCCTATGTGTTACATTTAAACACTAGATTGTTTCACTTGCATATTATTCAAACCTAGGGGTAAATGCATACTAATTTTTTTTCAACATATTCCACCTAAATTGATTATATATAATACATATTTATTTATTCTATTTAAATTACTTTGGTTAAACCTATAATTTTCTTGAAAAATAAAATGGAATCTTTCAATGATGTTAATGTTCTATCTATAGTTCTATGATCTATTGCACATGATGTTAACATTTATTTGAATGGATATAAATTTTATATTATGTATGATATTGATCACCTATATGAGACTAATAGGGTATAATAACATGAAAAATTTAAGAAACATATCATGCCTAACCCCAAGGAAATAGAAAAATTGTTGTATATATTGAAAAATGTATAACAATAAAGCCTATGCCAAGGGGATCCAAATGAACCTATAATAAAATATAAAAATTATAGGATAAATAATGGATATTTTTAATTTTAATGATGTATATCAAGCTCCTATAGTATCATATTCCATGCCTCATAGTTTGGTCATTTCCAAACTTTCTTCTGAAACTAGTCTACACTAACAGACCAACCATGTTGGTGTGGTGGACATTCCTATAGCATTGCATATAAATATATAGGTTATATAACATGTAAATTAAAAATAATACAATATTAAATTAAAACACATTAAAATTTGGGAGAAATTTTAGAATGGTGTTACTTCTATACAATATAATATATTAGGGAAAGGTACATATGTGTACAATTTTTGGCAACACTGAAAATATAGGTTCCCATAACTAAAAATGGGAAATAATTCCTAATTATGTTCAAAAAATGTAAAATAAAATCATATATATGTGAAAATACTAGATAAGTGGGGCATGCTAACACACTACCATATATATATATATATAATCCCCTAAGGGATGAAAAGTTATAATATATACATCCTTACAAGAAGGCAATTATAGAATGGAATGGTTACAAAATAGTTCATATATATATATATATATATATATATATATATATATATATATATATATATATATATATATATAAAATCCCCTAAGGGATGAAAAGTTATAATATATACATCCTTACAAGAAGGCAATTATAGAATGGAATTGTTACAAAATAGTTCATTTTTTTCTTAGGTGAAAGTTCATCTTCCTACATGTGTGTTATTTTTAATTCAAGTGTTTCTTGGTAGATAAAAGATAACATCTGGATATTGAGCTATGATGGTCCTACATAGATGTAAGGTGATGTGATGTGTTATGAGATGTTTCACATTGATACACATTTTTGTGAAATTGGAGGTTACACATTGTAATTTTTTTATAATGTCATATGTAGGAGATCCAAAGTGTTTCACATGTGCATAAAGGATAATAGTAGAGGCCTATAAGGATACACATAGATAATTCACCCTTCCTTGAAGATAAATTTTCCCCATTCCATCATTTTTTAGCTATAGGAAATAAACCTAAAGTTGTTGAAGATTGTACCACTTAACATGAATAAATTATTACCATATATTTACCACTTTTAACAATTAATGTGTGCCTTATCAAGTTCATCTTTTTTACTTCCATGATATAATCTTTCATTATTGTCAGCAAGTGTTCAAGATCCAAAATTTGAAGGATGTTGATTTGATGTTGGATCATGAAAATGTGTAAATTAAATTTTATGGAGTTCCACATTGAATACTAGATGTAAACCCAAATATTAGGGCAAGCCAAGAAAAAAAGTGTTTTCCATAGCTACGTGCAATATGGTGTATGAATCATAGTGTAGAGGCTTGATATTCCAATTTAGACCCTTTATGCATTCCTTCTAAATGTGAAACTACACCTTATCACCTACCTTGAACTCATGAGGTATGTGATGCCCATCATGGTGCTATTTATACTTTAGTTCTTGAATTGATAGAATTTTTTAAACTTGGTGATAAATAATATAAATGTGTTGTAGAAATTTATATGCATAATTCACTTAGTTTTCCAATGTACTTAACTCCATGCCAAACGGTGAATGGTAGGATATATCTAGGGGTGTCATTAGTTGGATCCCAAGACATATCTATAATGAACCATGACCCATAGAATTTTGAAAATATATTTGTAGGCAATTAGAATGTAAATAGGTTATAATCCTAGGTTTGTAGACATGCATTAATGCACATGTATGATAAATAAATAAGTTTTTAGTTGATGAATTAATTTTTTACATATGTATATGGATGAAATGTTGTATACTATTCAAATTATGTATACATAATATACCATAAAGTTTTCTAGGAGTGATTGACAACCCATAAGTCATTATCAAACATAATGGATGTTATTAGTCAAAAATAAACCAAATCACGGATGAATAATGAGTATGCATTTTCATATATCTTGATGTTAATTTTTAAAGTAACCATGATGTCCATATTACAAAACCAAACCACTAAAATAAACAAAAAATCATTATGGTGATTTTTCATAGGTAATCTAGTTATGAAATCAATACTAATATATCCCAATGCTTCGATGGAACCAAAAAGGGTGTGTAAAGTCCTAGCTTCCTATTTTTAGTCTTGTAAATACAAAAAGGAATTTAGGACCTAATATGGTGATCAATTTCTATGTGCATGTAAGGCCAATAATATCTTTTTCAAAACATTTTTAGTATTGGTAATGCCAAAGTATCATGTAATGTTGGATTAAAGCACCTTTTAGATGAATTTTTTGTCAAGTTGTGCCATTAGGAATGTAGAGATTTATATTCTCATTGAAGTGATTTTAAACATGTAATATTCAAGAACCTATATACCCTATATGATATTAGTATAGTATTTGATTAAGTCTCATTCTGATGAGTAGAGAAATATATAATTAGAGAAGTTGGTTGCATGTGTCAATAATTGTGATGAGTACTTGCATTGATGGATGACTGAGTCAATATGTTTCCTTGTCATATATTCCATTTTTTTGGATCAAAAAATATAAATGTTACAAGTAGTCCTCCACTTCATGTAGTGATAATTACCTAACTTTATATGTGTTTGTAAAAATTGAAGTGGATTATGATAAAAATGGATGATTTTCTCCTTATCCAAGATGGAGTGAAAACATTGTTTAACTACTTGCATGATGGTGTATAACTATTTTTACTTGGTTTATTATGGTTTCACAATGTCATTGAATTTTTCTAAGTGATATATGACTAGATGTTCATGTTATGTGAGCAATGCGTTAAGTGTATAGTTCAATGCATCAGTCTAATCTCAAAGGGTTTGAAAGTGTCATACATTTATAGAATAATTATTACATAAGGTGATTCTTGAACTCTTTAAAAACATGTTTTATATGAGTTTCCACTATAATATTTATTTGACATGCATGATCTGGGTGAGAAACCAATGAAAACCCCACCATAAAAAATTTTAAGTCTAAGAAAACTCCTCAATTTGGTAATATTGCATGGATTTGGCCAATATTGGATTATTTTTAATTTATATGGTTCTACATGGATTATTTCATGATCTATGTTGTATCCAAAATAATAAATATGGACAATGTTAAATGTATACTTAGTTAATTTGGCTTGCAAATTGTGTTTGTGCAATGTGTCTAAGATGTGAGATGTGCTCCACTTGCTCTTCTTAAGCCTTATTTTAGACAAAGATAATACCAAATTAGATGCTCATGAATGATTTTCTAAAGATCATGAATAAATAATGCATCATTTTCATGATTTTTTTTGTAATGTATAGACACTTAAGTTTAATCAATAAACATTTGATAATGCTTATCCTTGACATCTTTATATTACTTGGCAAAATATCCATTATGATAACCTAAAATCTCTAATAAATCCTTCAAAGTCTTTCAATTACTAAGAACATATTCCATACTTCCATATTCATCCATATTCAAAAAATAATTTACTATCACTCTTGTTTAAAAAACCTCTATCTTTTCAAAACAACCAGACATGGGCACACTTTGCACTTGTCCAATAGTGTGGATGTGTCTCCCATGATCTAATGGGTATATTTTCAAAACAGCACGCTTCATAATAGATTTATTGCACATATAAATAGGCTAGTTATCAATAACATCTAAAATATTTCTCTATAAAATCACATCAATGGTCACACTTGAAAGAATTTAACACTCTATTACAAGGTGCCTATCTTTTTGATTTCAAAAGCATCTATTTTTTAGTAAAGATTCGTATTAAAATTTTGATTAAATTTTATAGTATTTATCAAATTATAATAATTTTTATTATAGGTTGTGGGAATCCCTTATCAATAATTCAAATAATGTTTTCTAGTTGCATTCATATGACTTTCCCTAAATGGAGACTAGATAGGTCTGAGGCCCTTTGGGCTATGTAGGCAACACTCAGTAAATAAGAGGTTATCTAAGGATAGCTCGAACATTCCCACTTACCCTATTTTTCCCCATTTTATATTTTATCTTGTTTTATGTGATTATTTAGGATTAGGGTTTTGATTTTAGAGGTCTTTTCCACATTAATTCAGGCTTTGCACAAAGACAGGTTACATACAAATGCAAGAAAACAAACTTATATTTTCATATCAAGTGTATAGCTTGATAGGATAAGGTCAAATTAGTTAGATAGATAAAAACGAATTACACTCTTGTTTTCCTCCTATATACTTGTCCTAGTAGACACAAATCCATTATTTTCTAATACATATGTGATTTCAGGTCTTTTTAGATAGTCATAATTCACAAAGATTCAATATAGTCTGAAATAAATCATTTTCAATGACAATTATCTAACCCTAACCCTAGTTTTTATTTTTTTAAAATATACAAATTATATAAAGTTTTTGGATATCTATATTTTACTATATTTTGATATATATCATCCTAGATCATATTTCAATAGCTTACATTTACATTTATAGTTAATTGTAATTCATAATTAAATCTAGTATAAACACTTTGGTGAATCTATTATAGTTAGAACATTTTTTTTTGCTTATTGACTTTTAGATTAGGGTTTTAGTGTAATTCTATAAATTATCGACATTAAAATAAAAAATTACTCAACTATGGATACTATATATAACATAATTATTCATCTTTTTTACTTTGAATTAATATGACAATAAAAAAATCTCATCTTGTTACCTTAGATACTAACACTAAGGATCTTTATTTTGATTTTGAGTTGAATTTTGATTTGTTATTATTCAAAAATATTTTGTTTTTATTTTACTTTATTTTTATTTGTCTTTGCTTGTTTTAAATATTATGTTCTGACAATTTTAAAATTATTTAGTTATTATTGTGAAGGGCTACATGGTGTTCTATTTATAGACATCATGGCATGATGGGATTTACACTAATAATCATAGTCATAGTACAAAACTAAACACAAAATTTAACTCCCCCATACCTCACAATATATTATAAATTCCTAAGATTCCCTTGTTTACACCAATAAGAAATATTTTTTATCTATCTTATTTGTGGTGCATCTAAAAGGAGCATATCACCCAGGGAAGTTACTCTAAACTTATGCTAAATATTAGGGCTTGTGGGATACAAGAATTGTTCTGCCTCTATAGTTATTTTTATGAAACATTTGGTCGACACTAATCAATGAATGAGTAATTATTTATAAGATCCTACAAATCATTCAAACCCTTGCCTAGATCACTCCTTATCCTTGAGTTTTTCTTGCATTGTCTTTTGAGATAATAAATTTTCTTGATTTATCTTGTATACATACTCATAATTTTATTAATTAATTATATAACACTATATTAAGTGTTTGTTTCCTTTTACATTGAAATAGGTTTAACAAATTCATCTCTCCATATTTTTCATCGAATCATGGGATTTATTGTTATATTCATATTCCATTTCATCGTGTTAGTCAATATGTACAACCATGGTTAAAAAATTAATTTAATAAATAAAATAAATCATAGCTTGAGGACTCATACACTATTTTTACTTCCTATTGTGATCATATTTCCTCTTCTCCTCTTTTTCCTAAACCCTTGCCTTCTTATGAGTTAGGTCATGGAAAGTATCATATTATCTGGGGATAAAAACTCTCATCTACTTCAACTAATATTAGAACTAGAGTCTTGGTTATAAGCAAGAATCCAACCCTTATGGACAAAGTCAAGATATGCTATCTGATGAGATCATACCCTTTGATTCCACCACTTATTTCAATATCCAATATAAGTTTCTTCCTCTCATAACTAGACATCAAAGAGAATGTACTCAACCCTTTGTGTTCTCTTCTACTTTCCCTCAACCTATCCATATTATATTTTCTTCTATACCTCTTATTCATTCATAACTTATCTTTCTCAATACCATGTTGTTCAAACTAGATGAGGACAACCTCCCTTAATTTCCCAACCCTAAGCATCTATCATCAAAATTCCTCCTTCAAATCTTCCATAAAATTCAAGGAAAATTTACCAACCCAAAGGGTATGATTTCATTGGGAAATTTCATAATACACCAAATAAGATTCATATTTTATAATTTATTGAAAAGGGCACTGACTTATAAGGATATCCTATATGCAATGTTGTGAGATACTACCATTCCTATAGAAACACAACTGATTTCATTTGATTCTATTATGAGCACCTTTAAATAGATTGATAGTAATCTTTATTTTAAAAAAGAAGATTTATCCCCACAAAACATTATTAAGATAATCTTCCACTATTTATCTAGGTTCAAATTCATGGAAATTTGATTAATAAATTTTTAGTTGATAATGGTTATGGAGTAAATATTTACAGTTATAACTTCATACAAAAATTGGGCTTCAATAAGAGCAATATTCTAAATTTTAAGAAACCTATACATTATTTTGATAATAATCCAACACTATTAATAGGAATTATCAGATTGGATATATTGGTAGGTATTAAAATGGTCTCTTTTACATTTCAAGTTGTTGTTACTCAATTACATTATGATATATTATTTGGATGACCTTAGATTCATGCTATGGGGGATATAACTTATATATTTCATATGTACATCAAATTTTTATATGATTCACATGAGTATACAATTCCAATGGATGTAACATCTTTTTGATATTGTAAAATCACATGATTTGATAAGGTTTCTTTCATATCACTTAAAAACTAATTCCAATTACACAAATATATACATATGAGGTGGGTAAATCAAGTAACATGGTTGATATTGAATAGACTATTATAAGTCCTCAACACATGGATGAGCTTATCTAATAAATCTCACCAAAGGAACACATCTCTACACAACTTAAAGATCTTGTCATGAATAAATACAAACATGAGTTACCTATTATAGATTCTAGAGAGTCCATTACAAAATTAACACTATTGGTCAATATAGAGTATTATTATTGTAAACTAGAAGATTAATACACTATTGATGATGAAAATACATAGGAATTAATAGATGATAAAATGCAAAAATTATATTTTAATCCCATTGATGAAGATGAAAACCTATCTCATTATTTATTTACATCAATTGGAGAAGGTGAATATAGGACTATATCTCCTCTAAAAAATAATGGTAAATCAATAATTTCTAAATAATATGTTATACAAAATACTTGCCTACCATATCATAGGGCATTTCACACTCCATTGATTCAATCACTTCTAATCATATAATGATTATATCTTAAAAGGAACAAGTGAAAGCTCAAAAAGTGCAATAATAAAAAATACAGTCATTAAAACAAGATTGTGGTCTATTCAAACAAGTATATATTAATAAAGGAATATAAAAGTAAGAATAAAATAATCCCCTTACAAATGTGGTCACAAAAGAGATCCCAAGGCAATTTTATTATTATCTAGAGCTTCTCATTATAAAACAATCTATGAATGGAAAATAATGTACTAATGTTATTGTTACACCTCTAAGATAATAACATATGTAGTATTACTCTTCTAAAATATATTGGGTTTGACACAAAATATATTCATCAAGCTATAAGTCCCATGCACTGCATTGGATCTATTACATTACTAATAACACTAGGCCCAATATCATGTTCAGTGTTATTTCATATTGATAATACCTTACAAAAATATAATGTAATCCTAGAGAGATCATGTAAAATATCAATGGGAGATACAATCATTATTAATTAAGACTTACTCACATTTCAACAAGATAGTGCAATGGTTATAATTTTTAAGGAGAACACATTTACAATCAAATAACACATTGTTAAACATATCTTATCAAGAGGATCTAATAGCACATATGATACACTCTAATGAACTAGGAAGTTTTTCATAGGGGAAACCTATTAAAATAGGTGGTTCATTATAAAATAAATACACTCTTTATGTAATAATTCAATTGGATATTTATTTTAACCAAATAATTAGTTAACATACATAACTAGTACTTACTTGTACATAACTTCTTTGATATTTAATATTTTTGTTTATTCTTCTACACCTAATTCATTTTTATTCTAACCCTTGGATATATATTTTATTTTGGGGCACTTTTTACCTTGTTTTCTTCACCCCAATTTAAATAACCCAAAAATAATTACCCTACTAAGACTTCAATGCATATCCTTCATTGCAACTCATTTTCTCATTATTACAAATATATACTTTCATGATCACATCTATCTTCTTTTACATAAAGTCACATGGCCATGTTTTACATATTTTCTACACTAAATATACATCTAATTTGGAGGAATTTCATTGCCTTCCTTCTTGACATGCTTTTCATTAAGCTCTTTTTGAACTGTTTTATATGATTTTGAATTAATATATAAATATAAACCCTTATTAGATAAATTGAATAAATAAAGATGTGTGTTGTAAATACACTTAAATATAGGAAAATATAATCAATAAATAGAAATATATGAAACATAATGAATATGAAAAAGAATAAATTATGCAAAAGAGATATGTACTTAGATTTTTTATGTGTTGACTAGAAAAATGTATAAATAGTGATGAAGATGAAAACCTAGAATCCTCCTAGAAGATTATGCTTAGACTTTATATGGACATGTATGCCTATTAGGGTCAATAGTGACGGGAATTTTTTTCATAGGCTGGCATTTTTTTCATTCTAAATAATGTTGAAAAATAAGGCTCAAATTTATAAGACTATGTAAAATATGTTTGTTTATGATAAGTTCATCTTCTATGCTACATGTAAGGCTAATAGATTTGTTTTTAAAGCTCAAAACCCTAGATTATTTCATAAGGAGATAAATGGATGTGAAAAATTAAAAAGGGCTTAGCAGGTTGAGTCATGTTAGACCTAAGCAACCCATTGTGTTGATCATTTCCTAAATACGAATACTTTGAATAAGGATCAAGCCTCCATGTAATTCTCCCACTTAAGTGTTTTTTAAATTGTACTCCTTTGACAACATGAATGCATCTAAAATTAGATTAAATACTTGATCATGCTTGGCTAGGGTTACATATAACTAAACTCAGACTTGGCTCATGACTACTTGAAGTGATTGTAAGATAACTTGGAAAGAATATGCTACTTTTTTCTAATGTGAATTTTTTATATTTAATATTTTATGATTGATTGATAATCTTTCAAAGATTATTTAAATGAAAAAATTGAATGTGTTTTTATAGTGATTGAAGAGGAAAAGATTCTCGTTAGAGAATTTAATAATATTTAGGCTAACCCAAGGATACATTCCTTTTTGAATTTTGATTGTTTGTGAAGGAAAGACAAAATCAATGAATAGGGACATGAATGTTTGGAATTCATATTATGTTGGGTGTTCCTATCCCTTTAGGAAAATGACAAATTTTTTAGTTTGATTCAAGACATATAAATGCATAAACGTGATTTTAATAATAGGATCAATTTTTAGGTGATATTAGATAGCTTTGAAATGGAAGTAAGTCTCTTCTTGTGCTTAGGATAGGCCAAATCAGTGAAATAAGTGTCAATTGAATCAATGGTAAAAAGGGATAAAATAAACATGATAAAGTATTAGTGACTAAATTTAGGTTACTACATCTACCCCCCCCTCCCCCAACCTAGTATAGAAATTAAGTTACTATATTGAAGGAAAGCCATACTTTAATGTGTAAGACACACTTCGTATTTGAACTATATACTTCAATCATGCAAGGCATTGTATTATTTTGCAAACTATACAAACCACATGAAATAGTTATTTTATTTATTTTAAAAGTTTAACTTAAACATTTGAAACTTTAATTGAATTTTTACAATTTGAAATTAACTTTTCTAAATTGAAAATTGATTTTACTTGAATAATTTTAAAATTGAAGTGAAAGCATGGAATGCATTAAATTAAATGTGTGACAACCATGTTGATTTTTATGACTTTGTTTGGTGATGATGATTCTTTAAATCATTGGATAATTTTATCCAATGGTTTGGCTAAGTGACCATATTTTACAAGTGCTTAGTGAATCTAAGTCATGAACTATGAAACTAAATGTAATCAACTACTGTAGGTGGCTTGTAGATTTAATTTCAACATCTTGGTAGTGTCCTAGTATATCCTAGTTTATGAAAACATTATCATAGGATAATGGAGTACACCCATGCTAATATCATGCCCAAAAGATAGTGGTATAAGCATGTTATTATGCCCCCATTATAACTATATAATTTGAAACTTTATTTGAATGTTCATTATAACTTTGAAATTGTGTGACTATGTGAATTTTATCTTTGAAACTGAAATAAGAGTGCATATGCAATGGCATATGGCATATGGCCCCAAAATGTGTGACAATAATTAAATTTTCAACTTTTTAATTTTGATTATGTTCATGATTCAATTTTTCACTTTGAAAATGGCTTATCTCATGCATAAAAATCCCACTAAAGTGCCCCCATTTTGAGGTGATGGAATTTGATCATAAAAGTTCATTCATCTTAAAAGAAAATTTAACTTGAAACATGCGTAGTAGGATGTTATAATTGAAAATTGTAGCATATAGAAATGTGTTAGCATAGTAAGTTTTGAATTATGTATAGAATGTAAGAGGTAAGGCCTATATAATGTATCATTAAAGCTCATAGAATTATCATATTAGTATGTTAGGAGTGAATGATATGTATCATGACACTTATCAAACTCATCAATCTCAAAAAATAAACACACAACAAGTACAAATGATAGAAAATGTGACATAGATGGGCCAAGCTCCAATTTCTAGGACATGTTTAAATGTCCTAAATAACACACATAGACATGATAAATGCAATAAATAAAGGACATGTTGAAATTCCACACACACAAAGGGATAAGGTCCAAAGTAAGGGCATGGTCAAATGTGACACACCACACATAGTACCAAGGGCCAAAGCAAAGACATGTTCAAATGTCACACACCACACATAGGGCCAAGGGAGAAATTAAGGACGTTCAAATTTCACACACCACTAAAGATCTCATAGAGATGCATCAAGTCAAGAGTCTCACACAAGGGCCAAGAGCCAACATAATAGATAATAAAAATTGTAATATACTATGTACAAGTAAGAAACATCAATGGAACATAGAATTAGAGAATGTAGTCTAAGTTATTCATCTATCATGTAATCATATCATATAAAATAACATGTTCATGTACACTATATAAGATATAAATTTTCACAATAATTTTTTAACGAATTGAAATATCAACAGGATAAGGTTATAAAATTATAACACCTACATATTTTATGCAAGTGAAATAAGCTAGATCTACAACTTATCCTACTCAGTAATATCCAAGCTTAGAGAAGGTAATGAAACAACAACCCTCTAGAAATACTTTGTTATATTAAGGTCATGACCAATTATGGATCTGTTAAACGTAACTAAGAGATATCTTACTACACAATACCAAAGGATAAGTTTCCAGGGCCTCTATTCAAATGACATTATGTAGTAACCCTAGCTAGGTCTTATAATGTAATGAAAGAAAATTATTTAATAAAATAAATAGACATACAAACTAATCCATTAAATGAACATAAAAGATAATTTAGTTCTCATCAAATCTTTTGGCACAAAGTGGGGAATACAATAAACATGTAATAAGTAAAGATAATTCTATTAAAGATAATATAGAAGTAATCTCAGGAAGGAGAGATACAATTCAATCCATTAGTTGTGAAATATCTACCTATCAAAATGAAGAGCTAGGAATACTTAACTTATTGGAGTGAATATGTTATACCTCAATCACTCCCTTAGACAATGGTACATTAAATGAGGTTGTTCTGGTTTATAAGTATCACAAGGATAAATCAGATCTATGCTACAATACTTCTCATATACATCCAAGACCTCCACAAGATGAATGCTACTACTCTAAGGCAAAACTCTAAAGAATGAAATCCTCAAATGATAGTATGATCATATTTATGAACTATAATGATGTGAAAATTAATGATCCTCTCTTTATAATAAGAGTTAAGGGGGTATTCACATCCAAAGATTGACCCTAAGCCCTCCTAGAAATTTAGTTTACAAGGTCAATTGGGTAACCTTGTTTGGAGATAAAAAGAGTCATTAGGCCTTAAAATAGGTTGGTTGGGCTGATAGAGTTTCTTAATGTGCACTTAATCCCTAACAATTTTGACTGGGTTAACATAGTAGGAAAATGCATAAAAAGAGGTACATGCTTAATTAGGGTTTATTTTGGAAGGTGAATCACTTTGAGGAGAGTATAAATGAGTTTTAATTTCTTATGGAGTTGGATAAAAGTACCTTGTAGTGGTTTTAGGTAATGGTATAGGGACCAACAATCCTAAAAAGCACCAAAGGTATGCTAACCCTTTTCTTGGTGCACCCTTTAAGGCATGCACTCAAAGAGATTTAGACTCAACATGTTCTTGCACTAGATAAATAATCAATAAATGATAAAATTTTAAAATATTATGTGTGTATATATGCCCCAATTTAATCTCATCATGTGTCATGTAATTATAACATGGGTCGTGCTTCAAAAAATAATGTAGCAACATACAACACTGAGCTAATAAATTGCAGTAAAAAACATAAATTGAAATTTCAAAATTGAAATGATAATAGGAAATAATTAAAAGTATAATATACATACCTTGAATTACCTTTATCATTATATAGTGTTCTAATTTATTTTTAGTCTTGATCATGGAGGGCATATTAACTACTTTGGATAAACTCAAAAACTAAAGAGAAAAAATAAACAATCATAGGGAAATCAAAATAGATGAAATTTGCATAATTGAATAATTCACTTAGGCAATTGGTAAGATAGGGTGATAAATGCTAATTTATAACTAAAATACCAAGGAAAATTGGATAAAATGAGAGTAAATTAGGTAAAAAAAATCCAAGGTTATTAAATGAACAAAAAATCTAAACAAGTGCACCTTAAGTAATAAAAGTAGTAAACCAAATCAAACCAAGGACACATGAAACTTAAATAATAGATCCAACATCAATTTAAAATAAGTAGAAAACAATACTTAAATAAATATGGAAAAATAATATAAAGTAAAACAACATTGAAGAATGAGAAGTAAAAATCAAAACTCACTCAACAATGGAAAAGTGAAATAGAAAAGTGGAATGAAATTGTACACAAAAAGAGTGATAAAAAAACTTATGATTGTAAAAAAAAACCAAGGAAATCCAAGAAGGATAAAGCAATGGTGTAAAGAATTAATGCATAGTTGCTCAAAGATGCATATTTTTTTCTTAAGATAGATTAAACCAAAACAAACTTATTATGAGCATGTCTTAAAAGAGATGAAGAATAGGGAATATAGAATTTGGGAAACATATTTAGAAATAAAATTGCCTGTCAAGGGGGAATATAGGTGATAAAAAAATAGAAAATATTTATCAAAAATAAGACACTCAAATCAATTTATAAAAACAAGGAGACTTTTGACATTAAGGACTCTAGAGAACTTACCTTAGCCATACAAATTTGGGTTATCTAGTGAAGTATAAATATCATCCCATGAAGGTTTTATGCATGAATATTAAAATATAACTACCTTCCGACATTGTGTTCCATATTATTTAGGACCTCTTATAAAACCATCAGTCTACTATGAAAATTGGGTACTTACATGAGAAACTAGGTATCGCTTATAGATAATTTTGAAATCTCCTATCCTATTCTGCTAGCCTAATGCACCCCAATGGACCTCAACTCTATCACAAGGCCAATTGTAGAGTTTGAACTTTGAATAGAATAGGAAATGTGCTTGATGATCAAATTTTATGGTGTGATTTTATTTTTTGAATGTTTATTTTTTCCTTTTATCATTGAATTTTGTTTAAATGATTGTAATTTTAACTTTTGATGGCGTTATCTATTCCTCCTCCATATAAATTCAAAAAACCAAACATTAGTGTTAAAAATGAGTTATCACTAAAAAACTTAGTCTTAATAGCTAAGGAAAAGAACTTAGAGAGCACGTTGTTTAAGACTTTTATACTTTAATGGTAAATAAGAAGCTATCTTAAAACAGACCTTGGTATGCCCAAAGTGGAATGAGTATCAAGGAAAATGAGTCTAAACATATAATGTTTGAGTTTCCTTAAATCATTAAAAATGTGAAAATGTGGAAAGGATACTATAATCATATAAAATGTGAAATTGGATGACTTAGGCATGGCTAATATCACCCAACCTATAGGTCCTCTTTCTTTCTCACTCAACCCTTCTCAACTAGACTTTCATTGATTCTCAGTCACCTGTAGCTTGCCAGACTTAAATTTTTGAGACCTAGGTAGCACTCTCAAACCTAGAGCCATCCCCTCAAGTCTCATCCTACTAGGAAAATAATTACCAACTTAGATAGGAGCATTGAAATTTAGGGGTGTCTTATTTTTGGTGTTGTTGTCCAAGTTCACTTTAGCCTCAAATGGTCAGATTTTCCTAATTCCTTATTTTTTCCTTGTCAACCTAATATAAGATCATCTAACCCATGATCATCATTTTCCATATAAAAGGCCTTTAAATTTCCATTTATAAGGGTTGACACTCATTCATAGAAAATAATCAAGAATACAAACAAGTACACTCAAATAAACACTCTTCCTTATTCTCTACATACAACCTTCCAAGATCAATTCAAGCCTATTAAAGCATTCATAACAGTCTCTAGTCATCCTAAGTACATTATAGTTTTGTATATAGTTGCATACATCACATAATTGCACCAAGCACTTCAAATGGGAGAACTACATTACCTTGATCCCTCTTCAGAGTATTGGTATCTAGGTAGTATGCCCACACACAAGGTTTGAAGTATGTCTAGTATATCTTTTACACACTAAACCCTCCTCTCTTTCCCAAGTTTTGCTACTCAAGTTTAAGTACCAGGAACTCCTAAATGTTTTGAAGATTGAATTAGACACACAATGAGCTCTGCATAGACCTAGGTTTTTGATATTTCACTACTAGGATGTCACAAGCCTATTGAATAGAACCTAAAAAATATAGACCACCAGGACAACATCATCGAAAGTGGACAATAATGTCAAAAGTGGACAATAGTGCTAGAAAGTATACTATAACACTAAGTAGCAAGGTGTCCTGAGTTTGGTACTCCTATCCAATCTAGAAATAGAGTTTTGGGTCCTATTTACAATAGTTTACTATCCCTGCACAATAATTTCTAGACCCTACCTCATTTGTTTTAGCCCATAATAAGCTCAATTTGATTTATTTACACTTGCTATTTTTAGAAAAGGTGAAATACATATTTTTCACACAAATAAGTAGGCTAATTGAGACACATTTATTTACTGATTTACATTTACTCAGACCTTTATTTGCTTAGGAATTAAACACCTAATTCCTAAAAAAATAAAACATTTGGTGAACTTGACTTACTTCAAATTTCCACATAAAAACCCTAAGTCTAATTATTTTTGATTTTTTGCAAAATTTCCTTGATTTTTGCTAAATTTAAAAATAAAAAACTATAAATCTATTGAATTTTTTTTCAATAAATTCACCCAAACCCTAATTTACACATACTAAATTCTATTTGCATATAAACACTTTCAAACCACTAGGAAAAATATACTTGTAATTTTAGAAATATCTTTAGATTTTTCCTCAATTTTTCAAAATTTAAACTACAAATTTTCTATAAAATTTTCAAAATTACTGCACTAATTTTGGAAAAAAATTGTTCAAAACCCTAGTTACATCAAATAAATTCCTAGTTATTTTTAGTACTTTTTACATCATTTTATAAAAATTTAGTTTCATATCTAACTAAAAAATCAATTTCAACTTCAAAAGTTCATAGTATTTTGCAAATAATATTTCTAAAAAATCCTTAGTTGCATGCACTAGTTCCTTTTTTCTTCTTGAGGTATCACTTTACATTTATAGCCAAATTATAAAAATGATGCTCAGTTATTTACAAATTCTTCTTACATTTATTTCAAATAACAAAGAAACCATAATGGGCCCTATCATGTACATGAATGATGAAGTCTATCATATGTTAGTACAAAGTTTCATTTTTTCATTTCATGCTTATTTGTAATTATATGGGATGATGTTAAACAATTTGTTTCTAATTAAAAATAGTAATCCATATCTTGGATCACCTCCCTTGAATCATCTTCCCCATACCGAGTCATGTTGCATGGTTCATTTTACTCTTCCTCATGTCACTACCCATCACCAGAGAGCCCAATTGACACCTTTTGTTCCTCCACCTCCTCGACTCATCAATTATCTTTGCTATCCTCCCATAACAAATACAAATCATATAAAAATAGTAGATAATGCAATTATAGATATTACTTGATGTGTAGTTATACCTCCTCCACCTACCCAAGAGCCCCATCACCCTGCTATTCCAACCCATCCCAGGCTCAACCAACTAACACAGGTAGATTTGCATAAGGAATATGGCATTGTCAATTAGTTGAGAAACACTCTAGGTAAAATTTCCATGTTAGAAATACTTTAGATAAATAATGTATTCAAGGACATTCTTTATCAGGCACTCACTCAGACTTCTATGCCTCTTGATCTAGAACCTTCTTATTTTGCATCAGTGGTTAATACTCTAAAAACTATAGAAGATTTAATATATTATGATAGTGAAGATACACCTTCTCAAATGGTTATTTATCAAAATTTGCCACTATTCATATAAATACAAGTCAAAACCAACATAGTCAAGAGAGTTTTAATTAATAATGGCTTCAGAATAAATTTATGTAATATCACATTCTTACAGGCCATGGGTGTAGATTTGGAATCAATGCAAAAAACATATAAGAAAATTTAAGGGTTAGATGATATACCATGATAGAAATTGGGTAATATCACATTAGATATCATGGTGGGCCCAAAAACCCTCCCAACATAGTTATAGGTCATCTCAGGTCCACTCCATTATAATCTTTTGCTCGAATGACCCTAGATACATACTATGGGTGTTATCCCTTCCACTCTCCATCAATTCATTAAGTTTATCCATGAGGGATATCTATACACATGCCCAAGAGATAACCAACCATTTAGATATTATTGACTTATAGAGTCATCTTTGAATATTTCACCCAATGGGACACCATATCTCATAGTATAACTACCACTTCATAGCATTTCTTTAGATTAGATATATACATATGAGGTTGGTGAGACTAACACTTCCACATTAATCCACTCATAGTTGCACCTTAAAAACTAGTTCTTTCACCAATCATAATAGCTACAACTATTATAGCTACTTCATTGGTCACAGTTCCAACACCTGTTATACATCCACCATCATTGACAACTACACCAACAACTTTAGTTACTTCACTAGTTACAAATATTTTGGTAGTAGTACCTTATTCTAATACTACAGATGATGAGACTCCTATAACACATTTATCCCTTGTCATAAATTCAAAGTTACCATATGTACACAATGTTGATATAGATTCACAGGCTTATTCAAATGATGATACAACACCCACACTCATAGATGACTATTTGTGTGGACTAAGCTTTACACTAGTCGACCCAAGAGAGTAACAAGATAACTCTAGAGCTCTCAGTCCACATACTACATCATTTTTATCATCTTGTACTACACTCTCAAGGTATACTCCGCACTTACAACCATAGGTGGCTCACTTGGCACATACAATCTACATGATTAATTCTATAGATAAGAAGTCAGTTATTAAAATTTTGGTAGGTATCACATAATAAATCTTAGTTCATGTTACAAACACTACTTGATCATGGGATGATCACACTACCTATATTATGACATAGATCTATCAATAGATTGACACAATAGGATGGTAACCCATTTTTTACTTTTCACAGGATTATAGGCCATGATACAAACTCATGCACAACCTTACAAAAAAAATGAATAAACTATAGGATAAAGGTATTATTAAGATTATAACACCACCAGTAGCACCAATTCCACTAGTTCCACTAAAGTCACTTACTAGCAGGGCTAAACATCCAAGAGTAGAATCAATATCTTCACCACCAGAGTAACCCTCAGTTCACCTTCATCATGATGACATCATAAACACAACATTTGTAGCATATGATGATACTTATGATGATATTGATGCATTTGATGATGTTTAAGATCGTTTCCTCCATTTTCATCCCTAGTAGGCTCCATCTTTGGATACCTTCCCACCACTAGCCTAGTCTTTTATATTATGATATATATACTTTTACATATTTTCCTTCTAGCATTGATTGTACATATTTTATTTCTAGCATTGATTGTACATATTATCTCCTACCTTGATTGTACATAGTTCAAATATTGTCAAAGATACAAAAACATTCAAAAAAATTAAAAAATCCCAAAAACATATTTTTGATTATATGCATCATCCATGCTTTACATCACTACTATCATGCTAGGACTTACATTTATTTTTTATTGCTATTATATGCCAATTTTATAAATTACCATGCTTCACTTGATCTTTTTTGAGGGAAATAGTGACATCCAACTACTTTATTGCTTCATTCTACCCATAGAGGGGCATTACTACTTCTACATTTGAGACATACATTTTTAGACATACCACTGGAGGCATCTTATACATGACTAGACCATCCATGTTATGTCATTTCTACACCACACATTCTGAGTTATCATGTTGATTTAAATTACTTTATATATTATATTGACATCTCTTTAGTATCTAACACTTGTGTATTTCTTAGCATATACCTAGTCTTGTACTACACATATTTTGTATGCTTTCACATTTGCTTTGATTAGTTAGTTATGCTTATCTCTTTTTAGGTATTACATGCTTTCTCTACTTGCTTATAATAGCTCATGTGAATTCATTTTCAATTCTAGCTTGTCTCTTACTTATGCCTTAGGACATTAGACAATGTCCTTTGTTTGTACTCCTCTATGTGCCTCTAGCCTATGTGACAAATTTGTTTATTTCACTTGTATGTGTATAAATCATTTGAACATGCCTTCCATGTTTGTTTGTAGTCTGAGTGATATGTGCCCATGTCCCTTGTTTGCATGGCCCCTTGGCCCATCTAGTATGATTTTTTCTTCTTACTTATTTCTTGTCAAATGTGTGTAATGCCATGATCCATATCATTCATTTCCTTTGCTTTCTTCGATGCCATAATGGACATCATGCTCCATCCCTCCAACTAACAACTAATAATTAACATTTCTAGTTCTAATTCAGTAATTTGCACATGCTTTCACATTGTTATATATATCTAGGTAGACCCCTCTTGATCTAACAATATCTATCAATATAAACATTGTTATATCTTGAAACATATTGTCAAATATCAAACATTATATCATATATATTTTTATATTAACACACTTGCAGGACTCTTTTCTTCTAAGGGAAGTCATTGCAAGTTCATCATTCCTACCCTTAAAAGAGGGGGAATCAAATAAGGGCTTTATCATAGAGATAAAACCTCCTAGAAATTGAAATAAAAACATTCAAAATAGTCAACATAGAATCTAGAGGTCAAACCAATCAAATTAGAGTGAAAAAATAGGAACAGTTTCAGATCAGTAGTCAATTTTCACACTAGCCAATAGTGTCAAAAATGGATAGTAGTACTAGAAATAGATAGTAGCACCAAAAATATGGGGTTACCATAGTTTGGTGCTCTTATCTATGTATAATAATACTCAGGGTTTCTATAAATATGCAAAAAGTTTAGTTCAAGGATAGTTTTTCACTTCTAGATCCTTTAGATTTAACAATTTCATCATAGTTTTCTTGATATAGGGGGTTATCGTGCATGACATGATGGTTCTCACTTTTAGTTCAAATTGGGTAGTTGGCATAACTTCTAGATTAGAATCTATGTTCTAAACATTAGTAATTAGTGGTAATGTGTGTGACACATTCATCTTTTATTTTTAAGTTATGTTTATTCTGGGAATTTTGAGTAGTTGCATGCCTTAGTCCATCTGCTCATGGTTTGCATCACATTTAAGTTAAAATTTAATACAAGTTTATATTTTTGAGTACCTAAGTTCTTTAGTTGGATTTCATATAAGCCTAGTACATTAGTTTTAGAGTGGCCTTCATACAAGCCTAATCTCCATTTTTAAAAATGGCCAAGAGTGGCCTAGTTTCCAACACACATTCAACTATCCATGCCATAGTGTCAGATTTATAGCACATTCATGGGATCCATGAATCATCTCATATGACATCTATTATATACTAGTATCAATTCATAGCTTCACTTCATGGGTCAATGATGGATCCAAAGGGCCATCCTTTGTATTCTTGAGCCACATATTTAGAGGGATTAGACATATAGTCTAGACATTGATTAGCACATACATATTCATTAACTTCACTTAGTTGGTGATGATGGATCCAAAAGGATAGCCTTTGAATTCTTGAGCTACAATTATGGGGAATTGAGCAATCAACTTTTTTCATGGTATTACTCTTGATTCAACACATACTGAACATAATCTAGCATCATAATAGTTTTTGTATTGGTTCATGTACCTGATGAGGTGTATTCATTCCTTTCTCTTCATTTACTTAGCTTTTTATATGTTATTATTTTAGATATAACATATCTAGTAAGAACTAATATACTTTATGTTTTCATTTTTAGATTCACACATCACAACATGATCTCTACACATATCTAACATCACATAACTTCATGAGATTTTCCATTATAGGTAAGTTTAGGTATGCTTTCTATTTTTTGTTTATCGTAGTATTTCAATTTACTACATAAATAGAATAAATGGGGGGTAAATTTAATCATATAAATGAAAAATTAGATGACTCAAGAATGGATAATAGTACCCAACCTATAGGTCCTCTTTCTTGCTCACTCAACCCTTCTCAACTAGACTTTTATTGATTCCTAGTCACCTGTAGCTTCTCAAACTTAGTTTTCTGAGACCTAGGTAGCACTCTCAAACCTAGATCCACCCCCCCAGTCTCATCCTCCTATGATAATAGTGCCCAACTTAGATATGATCACCAAAATTTAAGGGTATCTTATTTTTGGTGTTGTTGTCCAAGTTCACTTTAGCCTCAAACAATCATATTTTATCAATTCCTTATCTTTTCCCCTGTCAACCTAATATAAGCTCATGTAATCCATTCTCATTAATTTCCATATAAAAGTCCATTCAATATCCATTTAGAAGGGTTGACACTCATTCATAGAAAAAAAATCAAGAATACAAGCAAGTACACTTATGCACTCTTCCCTATTCTTTGCATACAACCTTCCAAGATCAATTCAAGCCTATTAAAGCACTCATACTAGTCTCTAGTCATCTAAAGTACATTCTAATTTTTCATCTAGTTTCATACATTACATAATTGCACCAAGAATTTCAAATGGGAGAATTACATTAGCTTTATCCCTCTTCAGAGTATTGGTATGTAGGTAGTGTGCCCACACAAAGGGTGTGAAGTGCATCCAACATATCTTTTACACACTAACCCCTCCTCTCTTTCCCAAGTTTTCATACTCAATTTCAAGTATTAAGAGATCCTAAGTGTTTTGAAGATTAAATCAGGCATATAGTGAGCTCCACACAAACCCAAGTTTTGATATTTCATAACCAAGGTGTCACAAGCTTACCCCAAACCACCAGGACAATAGTGTCAGAAGTGGACAATAACTATGAAAGTGGATAATAGTGTTAAAAAGTGGACTACAATGCCAAGTAATAGGGTGTCCTAAGTTTGGTGCTCATATCTAATCTAGAAACAAAGTTCTAGGTCCTATTTATGATAGTCTGCAATCCTTGCATAGTAATTTATAGACCATGCCTCATTTGTTTCATACCAAAATAAGCTAAGTTGGATTTCTTTACACTTATTACTATTTTTAGAAAAGGTAAAATACATATCTATTTACATAAATTAGTAAGCTAATTGAGACACATTTATTTACTAATTTAAATTTAATTAGACCTTTATTTTCTTAGGAATTAAACATCTAATTTCCAAAAAGAATAAAATAGATACAATGACAGGTAAAAATGACTCCATATCATAAGAAATAGGGTAAGTGCAGGAGAACATGCAAAATTAGTTTTGATTAAATGCATTACCACAAAAGAAAATAATTTATTTTAAGAGTATGAAATCACAATCCTTAACCATTGCCTTATTTTTAATGAAAACACTTAGTTTAACAATGATTTTTATAAAATGAAAAATTTGTGAGGAAGACCTAGTCTTATCCAAGGTCTTATACTACAACTCACAAAAGAGAAACCAAGATAAATGAAAATAATTTTGTAAAATGATAAATTAATGATAAAAAAGAGACATTAAGATTTAACTAATAAATAATAGATAGTCATGAGGATGGTTGGGTCTTATCCACAGTCTTATGTTGTAACTCATGCAGTAAATGAAAATAATAAATATAGACCAAATGCCAATGATAGGAACTAAGGTTACTGAAAGTAATGTAATGTTGTACATTGGAGATCCTTTTAGGAAACCTACAATAAGTGTTGTTATTTATAGTATGTGAGAAGTATGTATAATAGTAAATATTTAAGCAAAATGTTTCTTTAAATATTGAGTATTAGTGGCTTTTTTGAAAATATATCCTTCATTAGTTTGTAATCTATAAGTTCTAAGACCAAGGATGTCTTTGACAAGGTAAGGACCCCACCATTTTTGGGCATACTTGCCTTCTTTGTCATGTGTATAATTTATTTTGAGGACTATGTCACTAGTATTGAAAGTTTAGACATCAATTTTTTTTGTTATGCTGTTTAGCAATGCGAGATTTGTATTGGTTGTTATATTGTAAGGTATCCATATGTCACTCATTGATCAAATATAAAGAATGGACATAGGCTTCACATAATTCCTCATCAATAATAATACCTTGAAGCAAAAAAGTAAGGATGGTAGTTAAACTTCTAAAGGTAAAACTAATTCAGGCCCATATACTAATGAAAATGGTGTAGTAGTAGTAGTAGTACATATGCTAGTGTGATAATCTTAGAGTGTGGGATAAAGTTATAAGTGCCAATCAGTATGAGATTATCTAATAGTATTTTTAAAGATTTTATTAATAATTTTAAGGGTGGATTATACTTGGCCATTATATTGAGGATGATGAGGTGTTGAAAATTTGTGTGAAATTTTGAATTTTGAAAATATTTGTTTTTGAAATTACCACCATTATTGGAAATGATGGTATGAGGAATTCCAAAATGAAAAATGATTTGATTGAGGATAAATTTATAAATTATAATACCAATAATGTTAAAAAGAGGCATAGCTTCCACCCACTTGGTAAAATATTCAATGGTAATGATAATAAATACATGAGCATCTTATGATCTAGGTAGTTTGCCTACAAGTTCTAATCCCCACATAGATAATAGCCAAGGAGACTCCAAGGTTTGGAGTTCAGTTAGAGGAGAGTGGATAAAATCATCATGAAGTTGAAAAGGATTACACTTTATAGAAAAATTAATGGTGTCTTTTTTAAGATTAGGCCAAAAATAACCCATGTGTAGGCATTTGTGAGCCATGGCATGGCCACTACAATGACCATCGTATATGCCCCCATGTGTGTGTTCAAGGAGAGTAGTAACTGCTTATCACATTAAATAATGTAGTAAGGTCCCTTATGCATTGAGATAATAAAGGGTGTTGTATAGAAGTACATACTTATATGATTATTTGAGAATATGCTTCTAGAGAGTAAGTATGATGCTTAATGAATTAGATGATGTTTTATTACCATGAGCTCTATCGAATAGTGATATCTTCTATATGACAAATTAAAGAATAATTTTTTATTTTGTAGAGAAGAATTCAATTCACTCATTTGAATAAGGAAATGAGGATCATGAGGAACTTGATGAGGATGAAATAGAGATGTGGATGAAGAAAATCAAATATAGCATTTTGTTCTCATGGGATTGGTTTGATAGTGAAAGAGATGAATTCTATGGCAAATGTAGTGGCAATTTGATGATATGTGATAGGTTTTTAACTTTTACATTAATAATATCCATTAACTTGATAATATATGAGTTATGAATCACATAAACCATGTAGATATGGGATGTCTAAATTGATTTCATCTTGCATGTCTAATATTAGAGCTTCATATTCAACCATATTATTAGTGACATTGAAAGGTAATCAAAATGTTAGAGGTATGATTTTACCATGTAAATTTGTTAAGATACAACATGACCCAACTCTTTGAAGTCATTTTATACCATAAAAGTGGAGTGTCTAAGTTTATTCATGCAAGTCAATTGTAACTTATTTTAATTATTCAATGATTACATTAAATTTAGTGGTAGGAGGAATATCAGGTTCTTCATGGTTATTTGCTTCTAGATCAATAGTGAAATTATATAAATAATATTTGAGTGAGATTTATCGGTTAAGACCTTAGATATAAAGGATTTCTTCATTAGGAAGAGTATCTTGAAGGTGATAATTAGGTGGTAGGGAGGTAGATGCAAGTTGATCTGCAATGACATGACCTTTGACAAATTTATGTGTAACAATTTAGAGGTTAAATTACATCAATAGGACTATCCATTTGCCACTTTTATCTACAAGTAGGAATATTTGGAGAATAAATGATGAAGTGGATCAGAATAGACAATGACATAAATAGTTTAATAGAGCATATAATGGTAGAACTTTTCATTTGTGAAATAGATACCTAAAAAATCATTCTCTACTTTTTAATAATATTTATTGTAATCAATCGAACCCCAATTGATATAATAGATAACATTTTCTCTAGAAAAATCATCTTATTGGGTAAAGATTACCCCAATTATTATAGGGGTAGATTATATATATAATAATAATGGATGATCATTTGAAGGTGGGTGAAGAGTAGGAGGATGAAGAAAGGATTATTTCATGCTATCAAATGATTTTTGGCATGAATTTGTTCATTATAAAGCAATACCCTTTTTGAGAAGGGAATTAATAAAGTAGATACCATAATCCATTTCTAGAACAAAATAGTGAATTGGCCCAATTTTTTAAAGGTATGTTAGTATATCTGGAATGGAGCAAGGAATAGGCATGTTGATAATAGTTTTGATTTTAATTGGATCTATATCAATGCCATAGAGGGAAACTAAAAAAGCTAATAATTTACTAGAAGTAACACTAAACAAACATTTGAAGTGGTTGAGTCTAACTTTATATTTAATGAGCCAATAAAAATGATAGCTAAATCATGAACATGGGTATGACAATGTTTAAATTTGGCAATGAGATCATCTAAATATAGTTTTATGATTTTATGAATAATATCATGAAATATATGGGTCATTGCACATTGATAGGAAGCTCAAGTATTTTTGAGACTGAAAGGGATTTTAACATAACAATAGGTGACCCATTTTATGATAAATGTTATTTTATGTTGATCTTTTGGGGATATGTGATTTTTTCATATCCTAATAAATCATCCATGATTGATAACATTTAATAACTGGTGTGGAATCGATGATGGCATACATTGATGGTAATAGAAAATTATCTTTTGGACATTCTAAATTTAGGTTGCAAAAGTTAATTAATATGATTATAACTATGGTTAATTTTTTATGAAAAGGGATAATATTTGAGACCCAATTTGAGTAATATAATGGTTTAATGAATTTAGCATCCAAGAGTTTGATGATTTATTTATGACATAAGGGAATTTTCATTACTTTTGTCATATGCTTTTTACATCTAGGTAAGTGATGATATTATGGACAATGATGTATGGATCAATTCTAGGCATGTCTTCATATGACAAAGTAAAATTTTCTTGATATTTGTCAAATAAGAGGATAAAATTATCATGCTCTTCAAGATTGAGTTCTTTAAAAATGGTAATAGGTCGAAGATATGTAGTTGTACTATATTTGATTTTTGTAGTTTCTTCGATAAGTATAACATTTTTGTCTTGGAAATGATATGGAGCAGGAGGGAGAGAAGATATATGATTTGTTTTAAGGTCCACACTATAAATGCAATTATTTAAACAAGGAACCTTTTGCTGAAATTTTCCAAGCTTATGATGTTGGTGTGGAAGTCGAGGTTCTCTAGCACGGAGGAGTTATAGTATAACTTTGTCATATGGAAGCATTCGTAAATGTCCATAATATTCAACATCTACTTATAAATTATGATTTTATTACCTTTTATATAATATTCAAAATGTATTTGTCTCATATCAATTTCTTTAGCATCTAGGGTAATTTCAAGTGTTGTAGTGGATAAATATTCCAGGTTGGTGAGATCAAGTTGAGACAAGTCACAAGAACTATAGTAATTGTATCAGTTTATTCAATATATGGGTTTTTAAGTAATGATTCAATAAGGGTTGTCTCCATTGAGTTTGGTTGGATATATTTATATGGTGACACTTTAGATTGATCAATAGAAACGTAAGTAGGGGAAATAATATTTATTGTTGGTATAGTGGTTTGTATTGATTTAAGTTATGTAGAAGGTTTAGAAGATGCTATAACTAGAATTTATTCAATTACCCATGAGGTTTTTAATAATGGTGGATTAATAGAGTGTACATAACTTTTGGGTTCTTATTCAATATTAGATGAGATATGAATAACATGGACATCACATTTGAAGGCATATATTTTTACTAATAACTTTTTTTAATGTTGTAGATCTAAACCTCATGATTGGGCTTCGGAAATGATATAATTATCATCATAGATGTGATAAAAAGTACATGCAACAATTTCCATAGGAGAATTAGTGATGAAAACACCTATGTTGCTAAATTTGTGAAGATACATAATTAAATAATCTTGATATTTTTTTACTACTTCATATTTGTTGCAAGTGAAATCATCCTCTATATAAGAGGATTCATATGCATTACATTGATGGTGAATATCATTAGTATAATTGATTATGGGAATGGTACAAGCATGTGGGAGTAAATAAGGAGGGAGCCATTCTAATATATAAAGAGGTAATTAAGTGGTATGTCAAGTATTTTCCAATTTACTTGGTTCATCATCATTTGAATCGGTAAGAGTGACATGTAAATCAGAATGCATATTAAAAAATTCAAGGAGAGGAGGACTATTGATATGGGAAAGAGTCAAAATATGATATTATGATTTAGGATTTTGTAGTTTAATACTTCATCGATTATGATCAACTTCATGTTTGTAGCATTTTCCATTATGTATGAATTTGATACACTAGATACCTTGAGAAGCAATAACATGCATACGATGTGTCCATGGGTGACCAGGGAGTATGTTGTAAGATAATGGGAGATCAAGAACCATAAGGTCAGTATGGATTGTCTTGTGTCCAATGGTAAGTGAGATCCAAATGCAACCAAGTGGTTTTTGATTGGTTTTATCAAACCCTCTATGAATGAGGTATGTTTGTTTGAGATTTTCTTTGGTGTATCTAATTTGTTGACTTAACCAAAAAAGGTGACATTAATTCTTGATCCTTAATCTACTAAATTTTTTTGAATTAGGGTATTATTGATACCAATTTAAATAAAGAAAGGTGAATCATTTACTTAAAATATAATCTCATCATTAATCATATCCTCTTCAAGAAATTATATGGATGGTTTTGAAGATGTAGAGATTGTTTCAATTATATAGACTTTTGTAAGTGGAAGATTATTAGAAGGGATTTCCAAATCATGATATTATGGTTCTTTGATGTTTTTAAATTGTTACATAAATAATTTACGATGATAAGAAGAAGTTTGAACTAATTTCATAAGGGGAATTTTTCAAGTCATCGAATTAAGTTCTTATAAAAAAATCCAATGAGATTTAGAGGATGAAGAACCAACATGAGGTTTATGAGGTATGAGATTTTTCATAGGTACAGGAAAATTAGGTTGAGGTTCTAGTTGTGAATATGGTTCATCATTTAGTTCAAAATATATGGGTATAATATTTTTAGTATCTTTAAGCAACTATTCATTAGTAGAGGATTTCTTAGGTTTAGTGGCAAAATCCTTGAGAGTAGGTTTACATCTATAGTTAACTTTTATTACATTCACATATTGAGAGTTGGTGTAATATGGTCATAATCAACATTAATTACATAAATATTATCATTTTATTATTGTGTTAGAATTAGAAGAGGATTTTTGAGGTTTTGAAGGTATGGGTTTAATAACCTATTTATTTTGAGAAGCTTTGAAATAATCATGATAACATAATTTGATCATAGAATCATGGACATATGTGTCACATAACATGAAGAAACTACAAATTTTTAATATTTCATGAGAATGACCAATATCAATGTGGAACTAATAGAATTTATTAGGATCATACCTTGATGGGGGACATTATTATTGTAAATGAAGGGTTTAGATGGAGATAATAAATACACCTAAACCCTATTTTGATTTATGAAGGGTTTAGATGGAGATGAAGGGTTTGAATTTGATTATATATTTTGACTACACCTACTTTTGTTTGAGGATTAACACTTATAATTGCATTAGTTGAAGTTTGGAAAGATTCCTTATGTTGGATAAAATTGTTTCATAAGGAAATCTTGTCTTTTATCTTGATGAAAGGATTAATTTAAATTTTGTGGAGAAAAGTTTTGAACCTTATATTGAATGGAAGGTGTTAAGGAAGCGATAAATAATTTAAAGATATTATCATCAATTATGTTATGATATAATTTATGAGATAATGATTTCCACCATTTGATGAAAGCATGTGGTGATTCTAAAGGTAATTGCCTATAATTTATAAAATGACCAAGATAATTTTTTGGTAGATCATTTTGTTGAAATTATTTAACTAAATCATTGAACAAATATTCTAATTGTGAGATAAAATGTTGAGGAAATTGATTATACCATTATAAAACATCTCCTATGAATATTTTGACTAAAAATTTGGTAATGTAAAAAGTATTTATTTGGACCCATTCCTTGTAGAGATTACCAAATGCTTTAAGAAAAGATGCAGGGTCTTTAGTTCCATAAAATTTAATTGTTAGAGATATAATTCCAATATCAATAGATAATATGAAAGGAGATAAATATTTATTTTGAATATTTTGAAGCTTATTTTTATGCATAATAATTTTAAGAATTATATTTCCATTCGCATCTCTAAGAGGAGGAAGAATAACATTTGGGTTATTGCATGATAAGAGGAGGTTGATTATCCATTTGTAATACATGATGTTGCATTTGTATCATTTGGGAATTATTGGTTGTTTGCTAACTTTCATTTGTCAAACCATTTGAGCAAGAACTTGAGTGGTATTAATTGTTGTATTTTGGTTGCTAGTGTTAGGACACAATGGAAGAGTTTGATTATTAGTGATGGAAGGAGGAACATTCCAAACATTAGGTATACGAATGTTTCCTATGGGATTATTCCCTATGAAAGTATTTTCATGATCGTATCTATTTATCCAATGGTATAATAGGGAAGTTTATATAGGGTTTTATCATGAGAGGTGTAAAATGGGTTAGATCTATCTAAATCATCACTTTGGGTAATTTGAACCATGTTGAAGTCAAATATTTAGATGAAGGATGGGAATAAGTGCACCATGAGGGATTATCTTCATGGGGGACTAGGGTGAGTAAGAAATAAAAATGTATATGTCTTCTAAATGAGTTAAGGTTATCAAGGAATATTTTGATAGGTGATTTCATGATGCTAATGAAGGTGGGAAGAAATTTAATAATGTGGAGCTTTATTTTTAGGAAAAGTTCAAAGGAATAAAACTAAATCAAACATTAATTGGACTAGATTTGCCAAACAAGATTTGGGTCAAAAAATGAACTATGATAGCCAAAAGGTATGAAGTTGACCTAGTTGTTATAGTTGGTTTCTAAATAGGAAAAGATCACATAGTATGATAATGATCTAAGTTAGCCAAAAGGTACACAATCAATCTAGTCAATCTAGTTGGTTTATAAACAAGAAAAAAACCCAGCTAAAGATAAATTATGTTAGCTAGTAGATACTAAACTGAGCTAGTTGATTTTATTGAGAAGACCATATAACAAAAAATATGGAATCAGACTAGGTCAAACTAGTCTATCTAGTTGGGAAAGTAGAAAAATAGAACAATATATCAATGGATTAGGTCAAGATAATCAAACTAGTTGGAAAAATAAGATGATAGAAAAATATAGACATAGACTAGGTAGAGCTGGCTGATCTATTTGGGAAAGTAGAAAAGTGAAATAATCTATCAACAGACTAGGTTGAGCTTCTTGAACTAGTTATACAAATAGGATGATAGAAAAATCTATAAAAATTAGGTCAATTTGGTCGATCTAGTTTGGAAAGTAGGAAAACATAATAGTTTGTAAGCTCACTAGGTCGAGTTGGTAGATATAATCTATAACTTGAAGAAAAAATTAAATGGTCTAAATATAGATGATTTAGTTCTAAATATATAAAATAAATCTTAAGCACATAGGAAAATATGTCAAGTTGGGTGATCTATTTGAAACACATAACATATAACTTGTATCAATGTTAGCTAATGCAATCTAAAATACAACATAGAATAGAAAAAATAAGCAATAAAAATGTAATTTAGATGATAATTAATTATTCAAAAAAAATATTAAGAAGTTGTACTAAAGGTTGCGATTGATAATGTAGGATTCCAAAGATACCTACTTGCCCATTGTATAGTGTCATCCCAATGTTTTAAAGAATTGACTATGGAGGAATTACCATTCCCATAACCCACTAAACCTAGTTTCAAGAGTATGTTGGAAATAAATTATTGATGCTAAATGATAAATGATGAACCACATAATAAAATGAATGGTTGGGTTCTTAAGGTTCAATACAAAGGGAAATCTTAGGTATTTTTAAAATACCATGAGGTACATGGAAAAAAAAGACCATGTTTAGATTTTTAATATGTTTATGAGTATTGGGAAAAGCCCCTCACACCATGATATATGTAAATGATAGACACAAACTATAAACAAAATATTGTGTATCCCTTCATGATAGTAACTAACTAGTTTTAAAACTATCGACACACAGTTTCTAGGGAAAGCCAAACAAAGTGAAAAATAAAGGTAAAAATCCAAGTTATAGTATCTAAAATCAACTAAACAAGTAGGCAACTGAAAAGTAAAGTGATTGTAATTACTATCAAATATAGGTTAATATCATTTGCTTCAGCTAGAAAGTGAAACACAAAATAAAATAAATTAGGTTGATCAAATTGGACAAATAGAATAGAATGAAGTTAGGCTAATAAACTTAATCTATTATGAAAACAAACTAGAATAAACAAAGTTGAGCACATCAACTTAGTTTTCTTGGAAAAAAATAGGTATAGAACTAGATCGAGCGAGTCAATCTAGTTGACTGTGTAGATATAATTTTACAAATTGAAAAATTGATAAAAATAGTACATAGTTTAAATTTTAAATAAAAGGTGGAAAATTAACATTTTATTAAAATTTTACAAATTAGAAATGCTAAAATATTTAGAGATAAAACAAGATCAACTATGTCAATGTAGTAGCTTTCCTTGAAGATGCTGAATTATTGTTTAATTAGGTCATCTAAGCAAGTTTGTGATCTTGTAAAGGCAAAAAATAGTATTATTGAAAAAAATTGAATCAATAAATCCAATTTAAATAAAATTGATAAAAAAAATATAAATTGATCAAATCGATGTAGTTAGCTAAAAATGAAATACATAAATAAATAGAATCTAGAGGGTCAATTTAGTTAGGCATGTAAATTATAAAAAAAAACTAAATCGATATGCTCGATCTAGTTTCCAAAGATTGGAAACCCTACAAACATAAAGAAAAACTAGGTCAAAAGGCTCAAAAAAGTTTGAATAATTACCCATAAAAAGTAGAACTAGGTTGACAAGCTTGATAAAGTTGAAAAACCTATAAAAAAAAGTAAAACTAGGTCGACATGCTCGATAAAATTGAAAAACCTACATACAGAGTATGAAATTAGATCGATAGGCTTGATATTTTTGAGTGTGAATGAAAATTAAAAATTAAAAGGGTTAGATTAATGTTAGGTTCATTAGAATGTATGAAATTGAAATAAGATAAATCTACAACTTATCCTACTCAATAATATCTAAGATTAGAGAAGGTAATAAACTAAAAATCCACTATCAATACTTTGTTATATCAGGATCATGACCAATTATGTGTCCACTAAACCTAACTAAGGGATATATTAATACACAATACCAAAAGATAGGTTTCCAAGGCCTCTAGTCATATTACATTATGTATTAACCCTAGTTAGGCCTTATAATGTAATGAAAGGAAATTAGTTAATCTATTAAATGAGCATACAAGCTAATCTAGTGTTCACCAAAGCTTGTGGTAAAAAGGGGGGATTGAAATAAACATATAAAAATCAAATATAATTCTATTCAAGATAATATAAAATTAATCTAAGAAAAGAGAGATACAATTCAATACACTAGTTGTGTAATATCTACCCATCAAAATGAAAAGCTAGGAATACTTACCTTATTAGAGTGAGCCCATCACGACTCAATCTCTCCCTTGGCCAATGGTGTTTTGTAAGAGGTTGTTTTGGTTTATAAGTATCACAAAGATAGATAATACATAGTCTATAATACTTTTCTTATGCATACAAGACCTCTACAAGATGAATACTACTACTCCAAGGCAAAACACTAAGCAATGAAATCCTCAAATGATAGTATAAACAGATTTTTGAACTACTATGACATGAAAATGAATGATACTCTATTTATAAATGAAATTAAGGAGGTATTTATAGCCAAATATTGACCCTAAAACCTCCCATAAATTTAATTTATAAGGTTATCTAGGTCAACCTTGTTTTGCAAGAAAAATAACTATTAGGCCTCAAATTAGGTTGACTAGGCTGATAGAGTTTCATAACATATGATTAATCCCTAACAAGGTATACTAGGATATTTACTAGGAAAATGAATAAAAAGGGGTTTATTATTATTTATAGGCTATTTTTAAAGGTGAATTTCTTAGAGTAGTGTATAATAAGGTTTTAATTACTTAGGGAGTTGGACAAAAATAACTTGTATTGGTTTTAGGTAATGGTATAGGGACCAACAATATTAAAAAGAACTAAAGGTTTTCCAACACCTTTCCTATTGAACCCTTTAAGGCATTAAATTAGAGAGATTAAGACTTGATGTGTTCCTACAGGATAGAAAACACCAGTACATGATAAATTTTAAAAATATTATGTGTATACACATAGTCACCTATGAATAAAATGTCCCCAAATTGGAAAGACCAATGGGTAAAGGAGAGTCCAAAATATTAATCTCTAAATATTTTTTTTGGAGTGAAGTATAAGTCAAACATAAGATTCATATATTCTACATATTATGCCTAAAATCTTTGAAATAAATGTACTATTAAAATAAGAAGGCCAAAGCACATAGGTGATAGAAAACTAGACTGTAAAATCCTAGTAGGAAAAGCTTAGCCAAAGAAATACAAACCCAAAAAAATTTAGATAGACATGGTTATATCTCAATATGATCAAAAAAATAATAGGGTTGTCATAATGAAATGGAATATCCTATATTATTTCATATTTTCCAGATTTCAAGAACATGTTGCACATAATATGCATAGTTTGGCTTCAATCTCAAATATTCAAAACAACAAATGGTTGTGATCATTATTTACCCCTTGGTAATTTTAATTTATTATTCTAGTTTCATCTATATCATTTATACTTTTTTCTAACCATATCTTATTAGATAGACCTCAATTCTATTTTTTCAATCACGTATGCTTAAATCAATTTAATTGAAACTAGTTTATTCTTTATTTTTATTAAAAATGGAAGTTTATTAATTTATTTTATTAAAACTAGAAATATGGTAAAAATAATTATGAACATGGAATTTTTAAACACTCCTTCAACCTAGTGCCTTTAAAAACCCTCTCTTCCTTGAGGATTTCTAGTTTTTATATTTGGTTCTAGGGTTTTTTCACCCTTTATATCCTTATTGTTATTATACCTTTGTGTGTGTGTATTACTTAATTATAATCATGGTTAAAATTTATAAGATGTTATAAAATAATTTTGATCTAATATAACCTATATTACATAAATTAGAAACTTAAAATGATAAACATACTCTTCCTTTGTTACATAGACTACACAATGAATATCTAATTATTGATGGAAATATAAATCAAAGTATTTTTTAAGATTTGAAGTGAATAATTTTATCAAATATATATTAGAAAAAAATATCAATTAAATAAATAAAATTACTTCTTCCATTAAATATATTACTTTCTTATATCATGTACACTTTGTAATAATTGTTTGACTACTTAGAAAATTCTTGCACTTAAGCAAAGAGTTTTACCTACCCCTACTATCAAGGGTATGACTCAATGTTTTAATGAGCTTATTAAAAAAATTACCCAACCTACTCTTGAATTCAACATTGTGAGACATGAAATAGGGGAAATATAAAGGCACATGCATATTTTAACATTAGAACAATAATGATTTAAGGATCACATTAAAAATAATATAGAGCATAAACATCTTATCCAAAAATAAATATTTATATTACTCTTTCACATGACTTGATCATTCAAAAATTATAATTATTTTATGGTCATGGATATCCTCAAGAGCATGTTGAATTATATTGTAAATTATGAGGACCATAATTTTATTATGCTTAAGTCATTTCCCAAGACCTTAGTTTGTGATTCCTTAGATTGGTTTTATTCTTTGCCCAGTGGTTCCCTAGATTCAATGGGAAATTTTTAAAATTTATTTTTAAATAAGTACATAAATAATTACAAACTAAGATTTAAAATAGAAAGCATTCAACATCTAAAACAATACATAAATGAAACTATGCATGATTTCATCTTTAGGTTTCATGTCCATGTGCATTCATTAATTTACCAACCAAGTGATCTAGAAAGACAAAATAATTTTATCAAAGGTCTCATTAAAACTTTCAAATGAAAGTTACTTGGAAAAACATACATATCATTTACTCATCTTACATATATAACTATTGACATATATGAATAATAACTCTAACCTATGGTTTAAACATCACCTTTTAATGGAACTACTGGCCAATTTTTTCCCACCTATAAAGCTTCTACCTAGATAAATCAATTGAGTAAGGTTATTTTTTTATTCAATGATAAATTGACTTTCAAAATTTTTAAAGGACCAAACTATTATAGGATTCCATGTAGAAATAGATGGGTCAGATTGATTGTGTATTTAATAAATTCACTTGAGAAGCCTCTCAGGTCAAAAATTTGCATGGACATGAATTTCTTCGTGCCTAGATCATGCTCTACAAATTTCATATCTTTATGTATTTTATATCTCAATATTTAAAGATTCAAAGTTAAGCCAACAATCTAGGACATATGCGGTGATGTTAAGTTAAAGTTATGGCAAATAGCTATTTGAATTCAAATTTTCCAAGGTTGAATGCATGGTTGAAAAGTGTTAAAATATCACTTGATCGGATCATAGATCAATGGTGCATGGTGAATAACAAATCCAATAGGCCAAAAAATATCTAAAATTCATATTTAATCATGCGATTGAAGATCAATGGTGAGCAATGAGTCAAAAAGTCATCAAATCTCAATGATAAATGCATAGTTTCCAAGTGTCATAACCATGATAATTATCAAGTAAATAAATGATGCATGTGTAAGTTGTGTAAAAGTAGATCAATGGTGTGTAAAAGGTCAATAAGTCAATGATCTTAGGATGAATAAAAGAAAAAAACATGGTATAAGCATGTTAAACCATGGAAATGACAACAGGACCCCACATAAGAATGAGGAGCTCATAAATGTCACAATCAGGGAGCCCAAATTAAAATCAATGGATAAAATTAAAATTTAAAAGCTAAGGGAATTTAATGGAGAGTAAATGTGACTTAAGGTCAAACTAGGGCAAATATTTCAAAGGACTCCATTGAAGGTCACTCAAGACCTTTATTAGAGGATCCAGAGCATGTAGACTTGCGTTTCTTATGTTTTCAATGTCACATACAATAAGTCCTTGGATTCCACAAGTTTCAAAGGTAAAGTAGGTCTATTTAAACCTAATATGGTTTAATAAATAAGATATGAAGTTTTTAAGATATTCATTGACATATTTGACTATATAAAAACTAATATTGGATTGGTTTTCAATCTATAGTAAAGATCCATATCCAAGTTGGGGAAGGTGTATATATAAGATATGGAAGTTTCTTATCTTCCATAATAGTCATATCTTTGATAAATAGGTACCTATGGCCACCCAAATCAAACATGGCATGGCTCTGTCAGATCCATGGGTATGAGGATTTTGTCCTTATAATGAAGCCAAGTGGAAGGTGGCATAAAAGTTCACTGAGTAGATTGGGGGATTGTAAAAATTAGTTGGATCATTCAATGTTGTTTAGATCCTAAGTATATTTTCTCTAATAACAAGATCATGACTCATCATCTACATAATATATTCTTATATTCTAGTGCATTTCTAAACCAATGAGAAGAGATTGAATACTATTGGATCAAATATAGGTTAACTTGTTGATGATGGATTAGTCTTGATTGGGCCAAAAAGATGGTGGAACATTCATTGAAAGGTGGCATCTCATTGAGTATTCTTGGTTAATGTGCTCCCTCTTCTCTCATCTTCCTTTATCTATATTACCCATTCTTTTCATTTATAATCTCTCTCAGATTCTAGACTCTCATAATGACTCTTTACTTCTAAAGAGTAGGGGACTCTCTGAGATATTAAAAAATATGCTCATCTTGATTAGGCTAAACCCTATCAAGAATTTTTAAGAACTACCTCTTGATGCAATAAAAGACTTTATTTACCTATCTCTTACATTGGATCTATGTTGAGTGAGTTGTGCATGATGGCATAGTGAAGGAGAATATTCTTTGTCCATTATCCTCCTTTTTGACATCCTTTAGGGTGTTTTCAAGCTATTACAAGTCTGGATTAGTGTTCTACCTGAATCTAGTCCATGAAACACTTATGCAATCAGCTGGTCTATGAGGTTCTGTGAGTTATCATTGTCTTCTATTGATCTAGTATGGGTTCAAGCTTATGAGATTTTCCCATTTTTATTTGGTTCATCACCTTTTATCCTTATGAAGATCCCTTTCCCCCTTTCTAACATTTTTCCCTATGACAAAATTAGTTTAGATGATTCATCAAGAAGAAGAGAGCCTTTTCTGAAGGTTCAACCCCATCATAGGTTACCCATATCCTGGGGTTGTCCCAATATTATGGATTATTTAGAAGGATCATAAATAACTCTCTATAAGGGTGTAGATTAATGTCATACCAATTTTTTTCATGCTTAGTGGGATTTACTATGTTATTCACTAGTAAAGAGTTTTAGTGTTCTCTTCATCTAATCAAACTTTGGAAGCAAGTGTTTAAACATTAATGGTGACTTAAATCATATATAAATTGGTTTAATTAGCCTAACTAAGTGCCTAATCATCATAATATGGTATGTAAAATCCACCATCTTTTGATCATTATGCTTATTCTCTACCTCAGCATCACACTTATCAGGCAAATAATGTTTTTGTGTTCCCCCCAAGTGGCACTCAAAAATCCTATCAGGCCTATCATGGCCTTTGTATTCATCCCTCCCCTAAATATGACCAAGGTTAGCCTTTTTTTCATTCAAATCAGTCTTCTAATTCCTCTTATCAAGATCAGGCTTACCCTGTTACATCCTTGTTAGGAGTCAATCAAGCATTATTAGTTTATATTGAGTTGATAAGAGAGATTGGTAGGGGTTTGGTGTTTTCTCTAATAATCCCTATAGATGTTATATAAGAGGCAAGGAGTGCTCTTCAATTGGATAATAATAAATGGTCAATTTATGAGGGTGAACAATGGTCATCTTGTAAGAATGAGCACATAGTAATGATGAGAAGCATGATCAAGAATGTCGATAGTGTGTTGATATCTTATGAATAGTAGTAGGTTCATTTAGGATCATTATTATGTGTCTTCTACCCTCCAAGATCCTCAAATTCAACATTCAAGAGTTCCTAATCATCCCCCTAGTCAACCTTTTCAAAGTCCACCCTTGTCAAAACTAAGAGAGGCAATACAGGACCAAGGTAGAATAATCATGAAAATCAATGATGGGGTTAAGATTGGAAAATAATTCCTCATCCATGCCATGGATGTAATAAGGATATTCTTTCAAGAGTTTTTGAAGGTGTGGGCATCCATTGAAGATGATGACTATCCACAAGTTCAGAAGCAAGAATTGAAATGACGAGTATTATCCATTGAAAAAGTGTTTGAGTAGTGAGAGAAAGAGTATGTCAAACCTAAGCCAATAAATTTTAAATTTCCTACCCCTATGACCATTCTAACTCAATATCATGAAGCCATCCCATCATGGATCTTCTCCAACACATTTGACCCTAGCTATGTCATGTCCTCACTTATGAGGCTACCCTCTCCTATAACCACTCAAAAGGAAGAAAAGTGTCTATTCCATAATCATTTCCATCATGGAAATACATTTATAAGGGCATAAATAATAAGGAGGAGGTGTTGGTTGTGGAGGTCCAAAAACCAATTTATGAGCCACCAAGGAGACCATTCAAAGTCCCCAGCTGGAAGGATAATCTTATAAGATGCAAGCAAAGTGAACTTCTTCACCCTCCCACCATCTCCCTTTTGGAAAAATAACCTATTTTACAAAGGATAGAGGAGGATATTTTAGTTATAGGTGAGACATATGAGGAAAATTCAATTGTCTATGATAAGGAGATCACAATAGGTATCCCACTTCATTCAGAAGGGGAAGAATTAGGTTTAGACCAACTTTATTGGCATGGATTTGACAATTATGAATTGGATCTTTAAAAGGATAATCCTCAAGTTAAAAATATATCATATCTTGAATGGAATACTGAAGGTACATTATACATAGATGAAGAAGAGGATCAGAACTAGGTGCCTGAGATTGGTCCACTTCAAGATGAGGTGTTACTTGAGGATAGCCCTGATAGGTTAGAGCAAGAGGAAAACAAATTAGAGCTTGAGCAAGATAAGTGTGATATTTTATACCTTGGATGGTTAAGTCAACCCTTATTTTTAGTTGAATATAAAGATGAAATATTGAGTGAGGTTGATGAAAGAGACATCTCAAATGCTCAAGAGATGTAGTTTGATGAACATACTAGTGAAAAATTTGAAGGGTTGTGGAAGCCATTAAATTCCATAACCAAAGATTCAGAAGAGGCTAAGAGACATGTCCTTCCTCCAAAACATTATGATCATGTTTCTCTAAGCATGATCAGTCCCAAATTACACAAGGACAAAGGGGAAGGATATGGTCTTTTTGAACCATCAAGTGAACCAAGTGCAGTTACTCCCAAGAGCCTAAATCAAGTCTTCATACAAAGATTTCTCAAGGGTGATGATCAACATCAAGAAAGTGCTATTTAAATCCAATGTGAACCAATATTGGAATAATTGGACTAGTATGTCTACATTGGAGACATTTTTGTTCCATTTCCTCCATTGGAGAGCACATCAAATGGATTGGTCATCAAGTTGCCTAGTTCACCATTTTTGGTACCTCTAAAGCAAGGTATTTTTCATCTTGGTTTGTTACAAGTGAATATAATTAAAGTTTCACATTTGAACTAAGAGGGAGGTTCTTGTGAATTACTATATAATATTGTATATATTAGAGTATATTTCATGTTTTCCTCTAAGTGCCTATATGCACATTTGTTTAGTAAGTTAGCTACTTTTTCTTTTTTCCATGTGCTTGCATGCACTTACCTTTATTTTTTTTGTTATTGTTCCTATTGTTTCAATATGTATTTATCCAAAGTGGAATCCTTATATCATTTTCATGTCAGCTAAGATTATAACTTGTGACTCCATGCCTAATGGATTAGAAAAGGTAATTAGTCTAGGTTCTCAAACATAACAAGCATGCTTCCTTATGAGTCTCTAAAGATGTTGACCAAGTTTGGCCCACATAAAAATATTTTTCTTGGATAAATCAACTAATTAGGGTTCTTATTTGATTTAATGATTAAATGACTTGCACAATCTTTGAAGGACCAGACCATCACAAGACATCATGTATAAAAAGATGGGTTAGATTGATTGTGCATTTAATAAATTCACTTGGGAATCCTCTCAAGTCAAAAGGTTTATAGACATGAAGTTATTCATGCCTATATCATTCTCTATAAATTTCATATCTTGATGTCTTTTCTATCATATAAATCTTCAAAGTTAAACCAATAGTCTAGGATGAGATTGGGGACATCAAGTTAAAGATATAACAAATAACCATTTAAATTCAAATGTTTCAAGGTTGAATTCATGGATAAAAAGTTTCAAAATATTTCTTGATTAGATCATAGACCAATGAAATGTAGTGACTAACAAAGCTAGTGGACCCAAATAGATCTACGGTGTGTATTTAATCATGTGATTGAAGATCAATGGTGAGTGGTGGGTCAAAAATTCAATGAATCTTGATGAAAAATGTATACTTGTCAAGTGTCATGACCATGGTAATTTTTAGGTAAATCAATGGTGTGCATGTAAGTCATGCAAAATCATATTGATAATACACACAAGGTAAATAAGTTAATAAGCTTGGGATAAATACAAGAATGACACGTGACATAAGCACATTAAATCATGAAGCTAATAACAGGACCCCACAGAAGAATGAGGAGGTGACAAATGTCATTATCAAGGAGCCTAGATCAAAATCAGTAGATAAAATTAAAATTAAAAATCTAAGAGATTTCAATGGAGAGAAAATGTGACCTAAGGTTGAACTAGGTTAAATATTTCAAAGGACTCTATTGAATCTTAGTCGAGACTTCTGTTGGAGGATCCAGAGCATGTAGACTCAATTTTATTATGTTTTCAACATCATGTACAATAAGTCCTTATCTTTCACAAGTTTTATAGGTGGAATAGGTCCATTTATACCTAATATGGTGTAGACATCAAAATTACATCGCACACATGTGTGTAACTCCTTGTATCAAAACCCCTTTTACCCCATTTTTCAATAATAATAGTTAGCTTCCCTAACCCATGATTTTAATCCTCACACATTTAATTAATTTAAAATACTTAATAAAGTTAACTAAAAAACCCTTTTACCACCTTACCTAGCCACCTCACCCTAAAACTAATTCTCACTTGATGAGTCACCTCAAGACCTAGTCACCTTATCCTAACTACCCAAGACTTATTCTCATTTCAAAACTAAATTCCTAATCAACTACATCCTTCTTAATATCTTATTTTTACCATTTTATTATAGGTTCCATACTTGGCACAAAAAGAAAAATAAAATAGGCCAAAAATAGTAAGCTTTACCTATTCTAAGGCCATCAACATTAATCAACCCATGACTGACATTGGTGGGATCATCGATGTCAGTGATATAAGACAAACTCCAACCTAAAGTTTAGGTCAGTAGAAATCAAGAAAATTCATTCTTACTTGCATTCAAGCTCTCATCATTCAAATTTTAACATCCTAGTTTACTATTATCTTGCATAAGTCAATCATAATCAAGAACCATTATCTTGAGGACCAACAACACCTGATTGTTCTCTCTATTCAGGCCATTGGTTCAGACTACCTGATAGGATCCATCAATTTGACACTTATAATTTAGTTACCACTATAGCTAAGTACATCACTTATTATATAGGTCTTTTAAGTATTTACTTTATTTTAAATTCATATCTACTATTCATTTCTTTACACATTCCTGACTGAATCCCCATGAGGGAGTTATAAAGCTTCTCAGTTTATTTCCTCTTGACCTGATACACCAAACCTCTACCTAAATACATATAAATTATAATTTCTCTCTCTCTCTCTCATTACTCTCTCCAACCTCCCAGACCTAACTAAAACCATTTCCTAGACTTGAAAAAGCCTTTTACAAACTCTTAGCCAATTATTTCCCATATCGACCTAGGTAGCCTAGCTAACATCAGTCACCTTCACTCGCCAACCTTAGCAACATAACTGATATTGATCACCTCCTTACCAACATCAGTGACTATGGATTTCTTGACCTCTCCAAAACCTACCCAAACACCTTCTAAAATATAAACATAATATACCACCTATAGTCTATTACTCTCTGTTGTACTCAGGTTGTGAATAACAGTAATATTATCTCTCTTTCACTCTCTCTTTACCTCTATTTTAGTTATTTGTTACTCTTTTGTCTCTTAAAAGTGGACTGTCATCTCTAAGGAAGTTTCACACTTCTTGGAACAAGTGCATAGCTTGGCATCCCACTCATTTATCTACTAACAAAATTTTATGGTAGTGTTTTTTTACTTGTAGGTAGCCCTCCCCAGCCAAAGAGGAGTGCTCACAATGTTTGGATATGGCATGTAAACCAATCTAGGTTCATTCTAATCACTTATCCCTATTATTATTTTTTATTTTTCTTTAGACTTGAAATAGACAAATTTTAGTGAAACATTTTTGGCATGCCTAGTGGGACCCTGGAGTTTTCTTTGGGTTCATTTCTTATTTTAAACACTCATATAGGTGAATTATAGTGAAAATTTCATTTCTTGCACTTTCTCCTTCCTTTTTCCTTGCCACTCATCTTTTCTCTTTACCTCTAAAAGCAATTTATCATTTTTTTTCTTACAAGTTGGAAAGAATCCCTTCTTTACTTCTTCTTGCATACACATTAAGATAGTGAATTTCATTCTCTACTCCTATTTCATGTTTTTTTTCATTCAAATCTAAACATTTTAGATTTGGTTTTAAAACTTACAACATTTCATTATTTTCTTGTTACATATTAGCTCACCTAGTTACTTATAAGCATTATGAATAAATTGTAGTGCACCTATTTTACATAACCAAATCACATTCACACAAATAAACATCTAGACTCACCTGAGAAAAGGCCCATCAGGGTTTCATCATCTAGTGGATCACCTTACCCTACTCAACTATCCTACTTGGATTTGACCACCAAGGGGAGAACCCACTCTATTCTCTAGCATAGTATAAACTCTATACAAAAGGTATATTTTGGCTAAGCAGCTTGGCTTGGCTTGGCTCCAGGTCCATGAAGTGTGAAGAGAAATATCTTATAAAAAGCCACATACCTGGTCTAACATAGATTTCCTCTTGAGCACTAAAACTAACCTTGAAACTAGCTCTAGATTGCTTTCTAGTACCTTTGATAACTAAATTCTCTTTTCACTATCTGATTAAGGCATAAGCCAACATGGGACTAATAATTAATCTCTAGGACTTAATAGTTGCTGGTTGTATGTTATTTTTCTACTTTTCTATTACCTTTTATATTTTGGAGTTGGTAAGGACATTTTCTTATTGATTTAAAAAATCAACACTATTTCTAATACTTAGTTTGTATAACTTGTTATATCAAGTTTTTTGAGTATTCTTCCTTCTTACACAGACCTCTTCCATCCACCATTTTACCTATTTTCTACTTCTAGGTTTCTAAAACTTAGGATTTTCCATCTCTCAGGATATCACAGTGATCAACATTGATTAACTATATCAACTTTGGCATATTTTAGCTACCAACATCAGTTAATCCCACCAACATTGACAAACTTTTACTACCGACATCGATCAAGTGGCCAATGTTGATGAATGTATAATTTTCATTTGATCAAAATATCAAGCTAAAATAACCCACTTACCTACACTCAAACCTAGTTTTTCCTTATTCTATCACTAATATAGGGTAGTAAGACTATTTATACTTCCTTTTGGATGGTATTGATGTGAGCTCAATCCAAAATTATTACTGATTACATAAGCCAACAACCACTTCCACCTTTCCCTCTTACTTGTAATTTTATCATGGAGAATACTTCAGATATAGATCATACTCCCAACCACAACCAAATTCCCATTGTGCTTGAGGGAGATCAATATTTTGATAAATTTCTTGATCGTAATGTGGTATCCCTTTAGCATTACCTTGTTATGAGTTGAACCAGTAATTCTTTAGGTGACCTAATCTATGGTATGCCAACCTCTCTAATAGAGATAAATTCAATTTTAGTTGCCTTCACTATTTTCCCCATGGTTACTCAAACCACCACTTTGAAAAGTAACCCAAATTTAAATAATGTCCAAAGTTTAGTATCACTAACTGCCCAATCCCACCTAAACCATGGCATGATTTCCCTACTTTCACAATCATAAATAGTATAGTCAAGTCTTACCTCATTCCAAAATTTGGTGGTACCTATTCCATCTACCCTCATGCCTATAATTACCTGAGTTATGACTCACCCTTCATCAAGTCTAACCATGACAATAACCTAACCTGTAATAACAATAACCAACCAAAGCATAGTCTCTAACCCAATGAGATAAGCCCCTTTTCTTTCTGCACCCCAACCTATGACTCATTATCCTTATGTTTCCCAATATAACCTCAACAAGCTATGTCATACACTCCCTCTACTTCTTATCAGGTTCCTTATAACTTAGGAGGTATCCCCCAGACTAATCCCCCTCTAGACCTCATTAAGATGCTGATGGACAAGGTGTATAATCTAGAGACATCTATTTCTGGTTTAAAGAATGTGTTATCTTATGATCAGATATGCAATGAAACCATCCATCATTTTATGCCTATTCATCCTTATGCAAGCCAATGGGAAATCCCTAAATTTAATCATTTCTATAGTAAAGAGGACCCACAATAACATTTGTGAGCATTTAGACATGCTTGTTATTTAATAGGGCACGATGATGCATTACTACTTTGCACTTTCCCTATGTCTCTTTCGAGTGTTGCCTTGTATTGGTATAGCTTTATACCTTAGCACTCCCTTTTCTCATTTATCCAACTCATGAAAATATTCCTAAGCCATTTATCTATTAACATCTCTAAAAAAGTTTCTATTATGGACCTTTATTTTATCAGACAATTTGATGATGAGTCTATTACATATTTTATCACTCATTAGAGAAGCTTGATCAATCAAATCTCCTTCTCTTTACCCCAACTTGAGCTTATTAAGATCTTCTCAAGGGCATGTGCTAAACACATCTCGCCCACACTCCAGGTATAAATTTTCTACACATTTGATGAGGCCTTTACAATGGCACAAAAACTCGAGATTCACACTATAGATGAAGGCAAAGTCAAGTTGTGTAGTAAGAATCCCAATTCCAAATAAAATGACTCCTCTTTTAAAACTTGTCCTTATAAAAAAAATATAAAGGCTCTGCCAATGCGGTGGTCATTAATTCAACTTCTTCCACAACCACAAACCAATTGAATCCTTTGACTTCCTAAAATCTGACCAAGCAATTCCAAAAATAGTATGAACAAATACAATACACTCCCATTGGGGAGTCATAAACATCCATTTTAGAAAAACTATTACAATAAGGTGTCATAAAAATTCCTTAAATAAAACCTCTTACAAAGTTTGACCTTTCTCATCCTATCCTAACTTGGTACAAGGAAGATGAGTTTTGTGGTTACCATCAAGTTAAAGGCCACAATTCTAATAGTTGTAAGACACTCAAGAACATTGTTCAAGACATGATTGATATAGGTGATCTCATCTTGGATAATCCTAAGGCACCCCCTAATCAAAGTATGGATGTGTTCAAACACCCTTTTCCAAACCATTCCCCTAATCAAAATATTGTTCAGACCACAACTAACTTAGGTGATCATAATATCCATATGGTTAATATGGTTTTTCCTTTACCTCTAGTTCCACCTCCCCTTAAATAGGAGACACCCATTTCATCAATTCCTTCCCCATAATCAATGGTATTTTTTCCCCATTCTTCATCTTTAGGTAGAAGATCCTCCTTTACCACTTATTTTACCACTTGAAGAGCCTATAATGCCAATTCCTTTTGTACCAATATTACCTACCTTCTTACCACTTGAAAACCATACCCTACCTATTCCTCAACCACATGTTGAAGGGAACATCATTCCTATATTATACCCTCTTAAGGAACCTTCTTCACCTACCTCTCCTCCACCTATAGATAGTAGTACCACATCCACTCCACCTTTACACTTAGAAGAGTCAATATTATCTACTCCCATAATAGATAAGAGACCTATTGTGCCTACTGCAATTGTACCACTCTTAACCCTTATTATACCTATGGAGGATCATACTTTACTTATTCCTCACCCACATGTTTAGGGAGAAATAATACCTATGCTTTACCCCCTTGAGGAACCTTCTTCACCTACCTTTCCTCCAGCCATGGTAGACCATGTCTCTTCTCCCATCTCTGTCGAGAAGACCCTATTGCAATTTTTTTTTGTCTTTGGCCCAAAGTAGTAGAGACCAACAATTTCCATCTTTCCCAAACACCTTATCCTTCTAAATATACAACCATAAGGCCTATGTCAACTTCATCTAATCCCTTCTCATGGTTGGTGAAAAGTCTATAATTTATTGACTCTACAAAAGCTAGATCATGTGGCATTTTGGGATTGACTTAAAACTCCTTATCCAGCACAATGAATGTCAACCTTTACCACTAACCCTCTCACTACTCTTTACCCTAAGGTCTTTGATAAATTTAGAGCTTCTTCACCAAAAACACCTAAAGTTTAGCCATCTATGTTAGAACCCTCACCCTTATAGACATTTTCCACACTAAAGTAAATCAAGCCTTTAGGTGTATTCCCCATTTATAATTTAATTCATCCACAAGTGAAATTAGATTTAAATCCTTAACCAAAAGTTAGAGTTTCACAACCTAAACTATAGGAAAATGTTAAGCTTCATAGATCTTGTTGATCCCCTCTTCAGCCCTCAACTTTACCATCCATTTTAGGAGTATACCCCTTTACTTTAGTTGGAGTATTGTTGACCTAAGAAAAATAAAAGGTTGAGTTACCTATACTACTACCTTTGCCACTTGATAGGCCTTTCAAATCTGACACCATGATACCTAAGACCAATAAAGTGTTAGTAAAACATGTAACTCCACCAAATAAATCACCACGTAAAATTACCCTTTCAACACCTAAAACAAAACGTGTCCACTCTTATTAGCACAATAGGTGTGAACCCACCCATAGGCTCTCAGATATTTTTCCTATGATGGCTATTGAAATATTTTGTAATAACTCTTCCTCTCATTAAGCCTTATAGTCCTCTTAAAATGAAACCATCTTGGTTTGATGATACACAAGTCTATTTATATCATCATTCACTTGGACATGATACTGAGAGTTGTAAATCCCTCATAGTAGTCATTCAATAACACTTTGATGTCCACACTCTATTTGATGATACTCCCATTAACCTTCCTATTATTCCACCTTTGGCATCCACAATGCCTTCTACTATTCCACGTAAATTCAAACCCAAATATGTGGTCATACCCCCTTTGCCACCTCTTTCACCTATATTTCAAATCAACATAGTTAATGTGGCCACACAGTCATAAAATAAAAAGGATAAAGGTAAGGAAATATCACTAATCCTTGGGCTCATCCCTTCACCAAAGACACTCCTCCTCCTAATATTAAGATTTCTATCTTGGGTGTCCCTAAACCAACATCTTTAGACATTATTCAAAGCTCAATGGTAAAATAACTTCACCAAACTCCTAAGAAAATGTCTTTGTATGAGTTAATCCAAAACTCATCCCAACACTATCAAGCTTTGATTAGTGCCTTGAAATCTATTGATGTATAACCTAATTATCCCCAACCTCTTGCATCTTTGGTCAGTTCCCTTAATTCCATCTCCCTAATTTTTTTTAGTGATTTAAAAATTCCACTTCAACACCCTGAAGATCAGGATTATACACTTTTTATTATCATATATATTGATCAAACTCATGTCAAGAGAGTCATGATCAATGGGGAGCTAGTATTAATATTATTTCCACCTATGCCTACAAGCATATATCCCTTATTGATAATTGCATGTCTCAAAAAGACATGGTACTATGCTCCTTTAACAATACCACAACTACTATGGTGGGCACTATTATATTACATATCCATGTAGGTCCCCACACTATTCTTGAGCTCTTCTATGTTGTAGAGGGAGAGTTCTAATATAACATACTGCTTGGGTGACTTTGGATACATGCTATGGTATGTGTACCCTCAAATTTACACCACTACATTAAGTTTGAATATGATGGACAAGTGCATGTTATACCCACTAACCCACCTTCATTTAAAACATGAAACATGACTTATAGTCCCAATGATGTTCTCATTCCATTAAAGAAATCATCTTCTTTGCATGATAATTCTGAAGCTTCCACAAGCTCCACTCCCCTGATTACATAGATATTAGCAACATAACTTCCTAATAAGGATCTCATAGTGGAGAATTTTCAATGTTTGTCACTTAATGAATATCATTTTTTGATACTTAACATGTTTTATACTCTGCAAGAGTATGGAAAGATTCACATGCCCCTAAATTATGATCCTCACATTAGGATGATCATCCCTTATGGCCCCCATAACCTTTGAAGCAATTTCACATATGGGGGAATTGATCAAGCTCCTACTTTTGTCAATCCATTTTCTTCACCACAACCATTTACCTGTGACTTTTCTTTCCTAAGCAACCCTAGTTTCACACACACACATCTTTATCGGTGTTCCTACAAAGGATTTGGTTTGGGTCATTATGAAAAGGGTGTCCATATGCCTATTGAGTATCCCACTAACCAAACCATTGAAAATACCAAAAAGAGGCATAGAGTGGGATATGATGAACCAACTAAACTCATTGAAACTTCCCATGTACCAATTATTGAAGAACCAGTTTCTTCTTCTCCACCATCACCTACTGAATTAGAAGTATCTATACCTCCTAATTTCTTTTCAATAAATGACATCCATTTGGGGCTTCTCACCTATCACTAGGGTAAGGAAATAAGGTCCCTTCCTCTCATTCATCCTAAAATAATTGATGAAGACTCTCCCACTATTAACACTATTCAATATCAAGATGATGACTTAATTCTCAAATATATGGGCGTGGATGATTCATATATCCAATGATAGCTCCCATTTGAAACACAAGCTATGTTAAATGAATCATCAATTGACATTAATCTATCTTATCATGATAACCCTCACATCCTCAAGATTGGCCAATCTTTGGATTCCTTTGAGAAAGTTGATTATGCCTCATTTCTTAATAATCATAGTAAAGCCTTCACTTGGTCTTATAATGAAAAGCTTGATATTGACCCCTCTATTGTCACCCTTAACATTGTCACTAATCAAGATGTTAAACCTGTTAATTAGAAGCTTCACAAGATGCATCCTCATATTACTCTTATTTTCAAAGAAGATCTCCAATGCCTCCTTTATGTTAACTTTATCTAACCCATCAACTACCCATAATGGATTTCCAATATAGTTCCTCTTATGAAGGTGTTGATGGAATCTATATTTGCACCAACTATCATGACTTAAACCTTGCTTATCCAAAAGATGACTTCCCATTACTGAGTATCAACCAACTTGTTGGTTTAACAACTAGCCATGAGATTCTATCACTTATGGATGGATTCTTTAGATATAATCAAATATTGGTCACTCTTGAGGATAAACATAAGACAACCTTCATTACCCCATGGGGGAATTTTCGCTATCAGGTCATGCCTTTTGGCCTGAAGAACACTAGTATGACCTACCAACAAGATATGACCTACATCTTTTATGATCTCTTACATAAAATTATGGAATATTACATGGATGACTTACTCAACAAGTCTAAACTTTACCAAGACCACTTGATGATTCTCAAAACCATATTTACTCATCTCCTCTAATATAATGTTTGAATAAACCCAAATAAATGTGTCTTTGGTGTTATTTTTGGTAAACTCTTAATTTTTATCATTTCTCTTCATGGTATTGAGGTCAAACCTGCTAACGTTAGAGCAATCCTAGAGATGCATCCACCTACTAATATAAAACAACTCTGTAGCTTGTAGGGAAAACTTTAGTCAATTTGTCACTTCATCTCCTAGTTATCAGATCATTGCCAACCTTTCCACCATCTCCTTGAAAAGGATGTCTTCTTATATTAGAATATAGATTGCTAAGAAGCTTTTGAAGCACATAAACAATATCTCCTTTCCCCATTAGTTCTTAGTACATCTAAGGCAAACCAAACTTTCTACCTTTACATCTCTATAATAGACCATTCTCTAGGTGTTATGATTTTGCATCGAGATGACCAATATCAAGAATAGGTGGTTCATTACATAAGATGCACACTTGTTTATTATGAGACTTGATATACCCATATTGAAAAACTTTGCCTCGCATTGGTCTTTTCCACATCTAAGCTTTTCCATTATCTCCTAAATCACAAAACCTATGTAGTCACCCATATTAATCCCCTAAAATACATGAAATCTAATCCATATCACAACTAATGTGTAGCTGAATGGCTGATGATTTTTTCTGAATTCAACTTAGAATTCATTCAACAAAAGTCTATTAAAGGGAAAACAATCATTGACTAGTTAGCTACTGCCCCTTTATCTGACAATCAACCTTCAAACCTTGAATTCCTTGATGAATCCATCACAATGCTTTCCATTGATGGCATTCCTATCAAATGATGATGTTCTTCGATGGGTCTAAATGTCAACATGGTGGGGATATAGGTGTCATTCTTATTCCTCTAGATGGCGAACCTATGCCTTTGTCATTTAAAATAGATTTTGAATGCACTAACAATATGTACGAATATGAGGCTTTGATCTTAGGACTTCAAATAGCTCTTTTCTTGGGTGTCAAATCCATAACAATTTTTGGTGATTCTTAGCTAGTGGTTAACTAGGTTAATGGTTCCTACCTATGTAAAAATGAGATTCTATAGTGGTATAAACATTGTGTAGATACACTCTTGGGATCATTTGACTCTTATCTCATACAAACTATTCCTCGATCTATAAACAAGTTTGTTGACATAATGGCTTCACTTGTTTCACACATAACCTCTTAGTCCTCTTCCTTAAAAATCTATGTCACCATGCATCGCTTAACATTACCCTTCTATGTATCAACTAACATCCTCTTTATCAAAAATGTAACATCTAACCCACATGACTTATGGTACAAATAGCTCACAGATTACCTCTCCTTTTCTATTACACCTTCTAATTTTTCTAATAATGGGAAATGTGCCTTCATAAAATATGCCACTCATTATACTATACTAGAGGGTCTTCTATACAAGTGAGGTTTTGATGGTCTTCTTCTTATATACCTCACTAGTACTAAGACTCCCTTCACTATTAAGGAAGTCTGTGATGGGATTTGTGGTGGGCATTTTAATGGTCACATAGTTACTAAGCGTATCCTTTGGCTTAGCTATTATTGGTCCACACTTCATCAAGATTATGCTGATTATGTTTGGGATTGTGTCAAGTATCAAAAAAATTCTAACCTCCTTCATGTTCCAAGTCATTCACTACAAGTCACTAAATATTTTTGGCCATTCTCCCAATGGGGCTTAGATCTAATCAGGGAGATTAAACCTCTTTCATCCCTCTATCATCATTCTATCATTACTACCATTGAATACTTCACCAAGGGGGTTAATTCCATTCCTCTCATCTCCACTAAGGCTAAATTTTTTTTTGACTTAATCAACCATCACATCACCTATCATTTTTGTGTCCCTCATAAAATTATAATAGATAACGATAAATATTTCAAAAACAAGACTGTTCAAAATCTTTGTGATGCATTTGGAATAAAATTAAGCTTCTCATCACCATACTATCTACAAGACAATGGATAGGTAGAATATTCTAACAAAACATTGACCAAAATTATCATGAAGGTAGTCAATGATATGGGCAAGGATTGACACACACACATTATTTTTATTTTATAGGCTTATCATACTAGCATTCAAACCCCTACGGTTGCTACACCTTTTTCCTTGGTATATGGGATGGAGGTTATTTTTCCTCTTGAAGTCTAGATTCCTTCTCTTCTCATTTATATACAAGACATACTTACTAATGATGACTTTCACCAAGAACGTTTGGCTCAACTTGAATTGCTTGATGAGCACCATCTCATAACCCTCAACCACCTCCAAATCTATCAAGAGTGTATCAAACACACTTATAAAAAAAACATCAAAGAGTGAGATTTAAATATTGGAGATCTCATCTTAAAAGAAAATCAACATGTAATGAACATGGAGAAAATAAAATGGGGTAAGTTTGCTCCTAATTGGCTTGGACCCTATATCATAACTCACAAGTATGGCTCAAGAACTTATCGGTTGTCTTCTCTTGAAGGAAGGCTAGAACTTAAGCCTTTAAATGCCTTATACCTAAGACCATTCTTTTGTTAACCAAGAATAAATTTGCCTCATGTTTAACTTAAGATCATCCCTTGAGCACCCTTATTACATTCATTTCCATTCCTCTTCACCCTTACTCCTATAAACTTAGTTAACTTACATAGTGGTATGGTTTTGACCTCAAAGTGGAAAACTCATAAGCATCTATAGTCTTGTCCATGACTAACAACAAAAAAAAAAAACACATGGGATATGTGACAATTTATAAAATCTCAAGTCATGCTTCTTAATATAGACTTCTCCTTTAAAGGACAACTACGCAACTTCTCTTTTCTACTATCAATAGACTGTTCCCTTGAAGGACATGTATTTAAAATTAAAAACAAATGCTTAGACCACTCCATTGAAACATGTCTAAACCAAGATTTATTCTTAAAGAGAAATATAAATAAAAAAAATCTTCTCATATTGATCAAATTTATATGACTTTAACCCATATAAAATCCCATTGTAGGCTTCCTGCATTGATAAACTTACACAAATTAAAACTTTAAGTCATGGACTTGCCTATAGTATCTCTCAGGTCACCCATACTAGGGGCATATCATCCCCACTTCATAGGTTATGATACCCAAACATTTTCCCTCATTTTACCTTTTTCCCCTCATACTCTTTCAAGGGACTGTGAAGCTCACTTAACATAAGGTAAACATGACACTTCTTTAACAAACACAATGGTTCAAAGATATAAGGCATGAAAGAGGCTCACTTTCTTGAGCCTATTTATGTTCTGATTATGATCCTTGCCAGTACATGAGCATTCTACCTCTTTATTTTCCCATTCACATCACATGTTGATCTCTTTATTGAGATGAAAAACAATGTCATACCAACACTATCAAATCCTACTCAGTTTATTTTATGCATACACCATCACAAATATGAAAAAATATTGAAATAAAATCACATAACCAACCCATTCATTCTAGGTATACACCATCACAAATATGGAAAAATACTAAGATGAAGCTAACTAACCAACTATGCATATACCATCACACATATGGAAAATGCTAAGTACACCTCAGCTAACATGCTCAACATTAACATCAAATTAACATAGCATAAAATCATCATCTACGTCAATATCTCATCACAATCACAATAAATACATCTCAAAATCACAATAAATAAACATCTCATATATATATATATATACATGATCACAACATATGTAGATCATCATAATATCATCTCTGTCTCAAAATATACATCTCACATCTTTGGCTCATAGGCCGATGTCCATATAAAAAATATAATAAAAAATGACAAAATCTAGCACTCAAGATCCTTAAGGCTCTCCACATGGTCATGATAAAACAGTTTCATCACCACTCCCATCCCATCTATGTCTACATGAGCTAGAAGTTGTGGCATGTGACATAAATCTCTCTAGCTCCCTAAACTTGAAATATTGATAAATTTGTGAAAACTCCCTGATGACCCTCTCATAATAGGAAATCTCATCCAAGGTAATAGTATATCTCACTAGAGATACAATCTATGGTGGTCCCATAACACCTACTGATAGCCCAACCTATACTGATCCCTATGGTGGAGGAAGAACAACCTAACATGCTATTCTCAAGCTATCCCTCTCTACTATCACTATAGTCACCTAACAGTATAACACTCTAACTTATCCCTATAGTGTTATAACCTAGCCCTATAATGCCCCAACCTAACCTTATAACATCACCACATACCCATGTAAGGCTAATACCTATGCCTATGCTATATCTCTAGACTACACTACTTCATCTCATGCCTATATGATAACATCTCTCTCTCTCTCTCTCTCTCTCTCTCTCTCTCTCACCAATCCTTATAAATCTGGTGGTGGTCTCCTGACCTCCATCACAAGATGTAAACCTACCCACTAAGCTATTTATGCCATGATACACCCTGGATATCCAACACCTAGCCCTATTGGTAGCTCCTCTAAATTTGGTCCATCTATCTCCTAAGGCAATAAAAGGAGTGCCTCTATGTCATCCCTCATATATTAAGGAAAGGTAGGTGGAATTTCTTATATTAGATTGAATTACCTCTTGACCCATGCCATGGGTACCATCTCCAACTCACTGGCTCATCTCCCCTTAACCCATAGTGAACTCTATAATCCAACCAGTTATTGTGCCTATCCTTTGAATATGGGGTATGTCAGGTAGGGTCTCCATAAAATATTCATAGGGATCAAACTCTCAATCATGCATCTATAATAGGTAATATCATGTACTATGCCATCTACTCAAGTTTGTGCCATGCCCTTTCTCCACCATTTGAAACCAACCCTAAAGCTGGCTAGAATCATGGTAGGTAATCCCAATGGTCATGTTACCATGATGTGCTCATATTCCCAACAATGTAGTAGATGGCCAACACACAAAATATATTTTCATCACAGTCTCAAACCCCATAGCTCTCTATATAACTATGCCAAAAACATTAGACCCCATGAAAAAATAGTCCACTAGTCAACCATCTATGCAATCACACCTATCAATGTAATAAAAAATCTACCACCATCTGCATCTAGTAATTCATACATTTTGATCTTGATCATCATCAAGATGTTCAGTCAATGCTGCTCCTCATCAACCATATATAGTGTCTTATAGGCAAAACTCATTGAATGATAAGTCACCTCACTAACATGCTCACCATACAATTCCACCATGTGAATATCATGCTCCTCTCTCAAGTATGTAACTATCTCCTCACCCTAGAGTGGTAGTCATAAAATCTTATAGACATCCTCTTGGGTCACTATCAACTCTTTGGGTGGTAGATGGAAGGTGTTGGTGGTGTGATCCCACCTCTTAATCAATGCTATTATAAGGCTCACATCTCGAGAAACTTGACAATATCATTGCACTCTTCCTAATCCCATGATTTCCATGTGCTCCAACTAATCTAGAGTAGCATCCCTACTCATATATATTAGAAGCCTCAGTAGATGATCTCATAATGTTAGCTTCATCCTTGCCTGCATCCATACACATAACTCAAGTCATGTACTTTCTAATATAACCTACCACTACCTCTTTCCCTTCTCTCTAGGAGAACTACATTGATCTAAGGCCCTAAACTGGGCTATGTAGGTATCACTCAATTGACATAGTGTCTTCTAAGGATAACTTAACCATATACCCACCTAACTATCTACCCTACTCTCCCCTCTCTACCCTAGGCTTCACTGCCTCTCTCTCTCAAGCCTAGGCCCATTGCCTATCATAAATCTAGGCTTCATGGATTATATACCTACCTCTCAAAGCCCTAGGTCCTTTGACCTATCTCAACCTCTTGTTTTAAACCATACCTTAGATTTTTTTCCCTAGGCTTTGAGAGAACTACACTAGCTTGAGGCCCTAAATTAGGCTATGTAGGTAGCACTTAGTTGACATGAGGTCTTTTGAGGCTAACTCGACCATTAGGTTAGTTGAATACTTCCGTCAAGGATCCAAATTAACCTTTTTTCCTATTTTGCTAGTTCTTCATAGTCAATAACATCAACTTTAATGCCAACATCCGTGTTTTGTAGGCATAAGTGTCAACTAACATTGACATACACATACTAACCTTAGTATCATGTCAACTGACATCGGTAGACCCCACTAACATCGATGACTAGTGCCGAATGACCTATCCCTAAAATTACAATTTTAACCTAAAAAACTAATCTAAATTCCCCCAGCTTATCCTAAAACTACCCTACCCTATTTCCTACCCCTTTACTAACATTTTTTTATCCCCCACCTCTAAATTAGCCTAAAAACTCCAAATAACCCAATCAAATTTCAAAATAACTCATAGAGACTCTTACCTCATCTCTCCATCTCCTCTAGGCTAGCACAACTACCTCTTGTGGTGGTACACCTCCTGCTAGGTCCCCTCCTTAATTTTCCATTTCAGTCACTCTCACAACTCTATTTTTCTTCAATCACAAGTTACAAATGAGTTTGGTTGGATACGAAACCCCCTTATGTTAGGTTTGGTCTACCACTAACATCAACATTTTTGACCTAATCCATCAATGTTGGTACTAATTCCTACTGACATTAATAATTTTTCCCTAATATATTGATGTTAGCACTATTTATTATCAATATCAGTAATGTCACTGATGTTGGCACCATTAAAATAATATTTTCCCCAACAAGCAACCCCAACTTTTTAGACTTTACCCATACTCTGGGGTAATTTGGAGATCAAGTATATCTTCGTGACCATGACCACCAACCTAGAGATCACATATATCTCCTCAACCATGACAACCACCCTTGGAGATCACTTAAATTTCCACCCATGATGACTTTACTTGGAGATCATGAATATCTCCTCACTCATTAACCCTTTTACACCAACCTTGCATCACTTATCTTGACCACTTATGTTATTTTGTTATAGTTGGCTATTTTACACATGCATATATATTAGGTGTTTTTGATGGTAACCAAGCTCATCTTGTAACCTTCAACCCTTTTATGTTTCCTAGAGGCATTTCCTACCTTGGATGCCTAGCACATATAGACCATTAGAGCTACAATTTTGACTATTTTGACCTTCTTAGCTATCACTTAGAAGTTGTGCTTTAGTTATTTCTATCCAAGTCCTCCTTAACCTTTCCTATTCTTGAATTTATCAATTATATCTCATAGTAGTATATGCACACAAAACAATATTTAATTCTTGACCAAAATCCTATAAGGGAGTTATAAATATTTTTGGTTTATTTCCCCTTGATTTGACACACCAAACCTATGACTAGATCCATCTAAATTATACTCT